>JAOTQH010000040.1:5031382-5050233 GCA_025631255.1 Cornus kousa
AACCAATAAAAGGTTTTTTTTTTTTTTTTTTTTTCTAAAAAAAATTATTTTTATTTTCACTGGGCTAATAGGCTGTGGGCTTCAACAAAAGAGTTGGGCTTTCAACTTCAAGAATGGTAGTAGGAAGATAAAACCTACCTAATCCTCTCTGCGAACTCCAAACACACACGCTACCTTTCAAAAAAGACAAACTCCACACACACAGAGAGACTGAAGTTGAGGCTATGGGATTGCAGTGTTGTTTCAACGGGACGACCTTTCAAACTCTGAAACTCGCAGCAATTCCGTCACACTCTTCCTCCATTTTCAGACCACTCTCCAAAACCCTAACCCTAGACCTACTTCTTTCCCGCCTCCATTCTCCCCCAAAACGTTCGCTTCCATTCATCGTCAGAGCTCTGTCAGCCCCAGCAGTCCAAACCTCTCCAATCACAATCCACGACGATAAAGGTCAGTGTATATATATATATTTAGATATGTGCATATATGCGATTTCTACATCTTATAACTTTGGAGTTGTATTAGTTCACTTTGGTCAATTAATTGAGCTTTTTTCTTTTTATTTTTTATTCGTATTTATTTTTTGGTAGGTTGTTGAATGCATTGGACAATATAAAACCGGAACTTTGAACTCGTTTCATTTCTAATGATTGTGTTTAAGCAATTAAACAAACCATTATTCTGATTTAATTTGGATTTTATTTATTATTATTATTTTTAATGATTGTGTTGCAGTTGTGAAACCTCAATGGAAAGCGGCAATAGATTTCAAGTGGATTCGAGACAATAAGGCAGCGATTGCGGTGAACATAAAGAACAGGAACTCCAATGCTAACTTGGAACTGGTAGTTGATCTCTACGAAAGGTTTTTAAATGTTCAAAAGGTTAGGGTTCCGTTGTTTTCTGATTAATTTTTCAGGCTTTATTTTCCAATCATTTGATAAAAGTGTTTCTTTTGTTGAAATGTGTTGCACTTTTGTTTTATAAGTAGAGAGCTATATATGTTGTATCATGGTACCTTTTAGTCGATTCTTAGTTGGACATATTCAAGCAATTAGCTAAAACCAACTAAAAATATTTGAAGAGAAAAATAGTTGCTCTCTAATGGAAGTTCTTATGTGTAAACATAAAATAATTGAAATCAAGCCAGATTTTACCAATGTATGTTGAAAATCTTAATTGAATGACATTAGTTGATAAAATAGTTGGAGCTGTTGCTAGTTTATTCACAGAATTTTGCAATAAGCATCAAATTGTGAGTGAGAAATGAAGGAAGGATAGTAGGATTTTACCCAAAATATTGAGTACTATTACTTTGTTAGCACTCGTTTTAGCATGGAAGTGATAGAATTGTTGAAATTACTAAAATGATGTGCTTACTTGAAGCAGTAAAGGCTTTGTATTATGTATAAGCAGATTATGAAGGTCTCTTCTTATTTAGAGATTAGTAACATGAAATAATCTTATGGAGTTCTGTACCATAGTACCCTGTTATTCTAAAATTGTTTCCGTCAATGGGGTTTAACTTCTCAAAAATTGCGTGTAGTCCCTTCGCATTTATGTATGCGTATTATGAGTGGTGTGTAAGTGGCCGATGGAGTTTAAGGGCAATGAGTTTCACTCCTTTGAGAATTTAGATCCTTCCAACATTCATTGCAGTTTAGCCTTTGGACAGAATGGAACCTTGTAATTCCATTATAACTTGTTGTACAGGGATACCAAAAAACCTAAAATTAGGTCTATGAGTGGAAAAGTTTACTGTTTGATCCTCTTTTTATTCTACTATTTTCATCGTTACTATTTGTTCTGCTCGGACCTGGCATAGTAATTCTTTTAGCTTGAGAAGAATTCCATGCTTACTGCTGGCTCATATATTAGCCTTGAAATTGGAGAATAACTTTGAAAGAACCCCAATAGGAAAAGTTGCATGCTGTGGATTGCTCATCTCAACTAGAATGTCATACTTACTCCTTGTAGATATATTGTCGTCTTGCCTATGATTATATATACACACATTTTTGGTACACTGGTCACTATTTTTCAATAGACAGTGAATTGAATTACAATTCTTGAATTTTGATCTATAAGACATCACATGCATAGCTTAACAGCTTAAGACGAACCTGTTTCTTCTGAATTTTAGCTAATTGTCGCTCACAGATAGCAGGAAGTTGAACAGCTTCGTGCTGAGAGAAATGTGGTTGCAAACAAGATGAAAGGAAAGTTGGAACTGCCAGAGCGTCAGAAACTCATTGAAGAAGGTATGCACTGGAATTTTATATCAAGCTTGTAAGATTATGATTTGAATTGTCTTCTTTAGCCCTCTGATATACTTCTAATTCAGGAAAGAACATAAAGGAAGGACTTGTTACTTTGGAAGAAGACCTGCTGAAACTGACAGACGAACTTCAGCAAGAAGCACAATGTATACCAAATATGACTCACCCAGATGTTCCTGTAGGAGGGGAAGATTTATCAACATTAAGGAAATTGGTATTTTTTATGACCTCTCTTTCTCAAGGATGGACATCAATTATTCTGCTTTCCTTTTCATTCTCTATTTTTTTTACTAAAATATATTGTAGGTTGGTAAACCCCGTGAATTTGGCTTCCCTATTAAGGATCACGTTCAACTTGGGAAAGAACTAGATCTCTTTGATTTTGATGCTGCTTCCGAGGTATACTTTCTATTCCACGGTATTCATGCATCATTAGTTGATTAATTTGGAGTCTATTTTGTTTATTGAAATGATGGGAGCTTTGTACAATAGCTGAAAAACTTTATGCCCAAAAACAGTGTGTTTGTGTGTATTTATCTGGATTTGAATATTTGACTTATCGTTTCAAGGGTTGACTGTGGTGGGGACCATTGGCTTTTTTGCCTATCAGCAATATGGTCAAGTATGCTTGTCAAGTGAAAACTTTATTTTCTTGTGCTAAGATTTCTATGGAAATTCTATCAGGACTCATACTTGTGCACATGCTAATGAATAATTTTTGTGCAGCATTAAAATTTTGGCTTATTCTAAACCAGTATCTTGTGTTATCCCCTTATGTAGTCATTTGTTTACTGAGCATAATTGACGATGTATACCCCTCTTCTCTTTCTATGCATAGAAATGTGCATGTGGTAGATATGAATTGGGATATAATCTGTTTGAGAAGTTGAGTAGAGGAAAGAATATCAATTGAGAATTACACGTCGATTTTTCCTTTGCTGTTTAATTTGATAGACTCGGAAACTTGTTTGTCAATCATATAGATTTCAGGTATCATAGTCTGCTGGAATGCCCTTTCAGCCATTTGCATCTATATGGTCAATATGCATCTGTTTGCAACTTAGTGCATTGGACTGCCCTGCTTTCTATTTTCTGCATCATTAGTTTGTCTATGCATCCAAGCACCTTTACTGCAACTTTCTAATAGGGAGCTTGTTCCTCTGGCTTTAATTCAATTAATACAGGTCAGTGGGTCAAAATTCTATTATCTGAAGAATGAAGCAGTTATGCTAGAGATGGGACTACTAAACTGGACAGTCTCTGAAGTCATGAAAAGGGGCTTTATTCCTCTTACAACCCCAGAAATTGTGAGGTCCTCCGTTGTAGAAAAATGTGGCTTCCAACCTCGTGGAACAAATACTCAGGTTTGTAGATCTTGCTATGATCAGTGACTCACTCTTCTAAAATGTCAAAGCTGCCAAAGTGTGTGATGAACAAACCTTGGGATTTATATAACATGGGTCATCCAACACTAAGTTGATGAATTCATTGGTTGGACCATATGACCATGACCTGGACACTTCACTCTTCAACTTCACTTATATCCTTGGCTTTGCTTTAAATGGTGAAAACAGTTACATCGTGAACTGGTGTTAGCGGTAATTGAACAGGCTGCTTTGGATTTATTTTAGATCTGAATAGTTCTCGTTTTCTATAATCAGGAAAATAAGTGGATGTACTATGTTGTAGTTTGTACTGACCTATTTCCTCACCAGTAAAACCTTCAAACCTGTTAACATAAATATAAATAGAGCATCTTAGTTACTTGTAGTTATTATTGGTGAAGAGTTGTTCCTGAGGATAGGGTAAGGGTTTGGTATTTTTTATGACATGGGAAAAAATTTAGTGCAACTTGTTAGACTGTGATGTCATAATCCCTTTGTGCATTAGGGTTGGTTGTGGGTGAGAGGTGGGGAAGTTGCCTTTTAGACATATATTTCCTTTGGAGAGCTCCATTATTTTAGAGCTGAGTATGGTATAAGTTGACTGCAATTGATTGATATTTCTATAAGCTAATAGGAATATTGGCTGATTTTTTTTTTGGCATACACTGGCAGGTTTATTCTATTGAGGATAGTGACCAATGTCTTATTGGCACTGCAGAGATACCAGTGGGTGGAATTCATATGGATTCCATTCTTGCTGAATCATTGTTACCTTTGAAGTACGTGGCTTTATCCCATTGCTTTCGTACTGAAGCTGGTGCTGCAGGCACGGCAACAAGGTAAGTCATGTACGGATTGCTTCTTATGTGTGAAGGTACCTTTAATTCTTTCTTTGAGTTACATTGGTCTCTCTATCTTTAGATGCAGTTGGACAACAAATGTAAATTTCTCCAGTGCCCATTTGATTTTTCAAAATAATTTTCATTTGACTTCTCTATCATCATCATCATCATCATCATTAATATTTGAGTTCTCCTACGTTTTTGCTGCTTCTTTTCTTTCCTTATGTTAAAATATTATTATTATTATTATTTCTTTTTTAGCAAGGGCGATGGGTCAGGAAAGGGTTGGATTGATATGTTTGTTTTATGATCATTCTGTTGCAATGGCTGGCTGCATACCTTCTGTGCAGCTATATGTTGATCAGAAATGTGTCAAGCACCAATGCATTTATCGGTACTGATAAACACAGGAAAGTTTGTTTTATGCATGCTAGAATTTCACAGCAATTGCTACTAGTGGCATTCACCAGGCAGTACCTTTCTAATTGCTAATACTTTTGGAGTCTTGTCACAATTGAATCATTGATGATGAATGTTGTCACCTGCATGTGGCACACTACCAAGTTCCCATACAGTAGCTGAAATGGTTGTACTCTTTAATTCAGTTGCGGTGGTACTGTATTAATTGGTCCCTGAATTACATTTCACACAGAGCTCTATGCTTTATTTTTTGTCTATTTTTAAAAATAGATGGAGAGAAATCATTTGGTTATGGTCTACTAGAGACAACCTTTTGAGTAGAGTCATGCACACTAGTGTCTGAACACGTGCCATATATGCACTAAAAGTGGTTGTTTAATCCACATGCTTTGGGCTTTCCTATTAATGAGCAAACTGAGTATTGCAGTGTATTTTTCTCATTTCTGCATCATTTTGGTAACTAATGGCAATTTTGGGTCAGGGGCCTTTATCGAGTGCACCAATTCAGCAAGGTGGAGATGTTTATTCTATGCCGACCAGAGGAAAGTGATTCATACCATGAAGGACTAATTGGAATTGAAGAGGAGCTCTTCTCATCACTAGGATTTCATTTCAAGTGAGGATTTAGTATTCTTATCAATTTATTTATTCATTATCAATTGATTTTCTGGTCCATGTGTATAACAGTGGCAACATTGCATTGGCAGAACTCTGGACATGGCTACAGGGGATTTGGGTGCACCTGCTTATCGTAAATACGATGTAGAGGCATGGATGCCAGGTCTAGGGCGGTATGGTGAGGTATGCTAATTTTTAAGTTTCATATGTTATGCACTCATGTAAAATTTCAATCTAACCATACATTACTCAAAAACAAAATTACAAGCCTGGAAATGTTACATACATGCCAAATTGATTTATATCTCAGTTATAAGTTCTACAGCTTTTGCAATTTGATGTCTTTGTTTACAGTTAAGATTGGTACGGGAGAATCATTTTTACGTCATTATTATTATCTCTTTTAGAATCGAGTTTTGCAATCTTCTAATCCTGCATAGTGCATCATTTCAAACAGATATCAAGTGCATCAAACTGTACCGACTATCAAAGCCGCCGGCTGGGAATCCGGTACCGTCCAGAATCATCATCATCAACAAATCCTAAAAAGGGTAAAGGCTATCATGCTCCAACACAGTTCGTGCACACATTAAACGCAACAGCCTGTGCAGTTCCTCGGATGATTGTATGTTTGCTTGAGAACTATCAGCAAGAAGATGGCTCTGTTGTCATTCCCGAGCCATTAAGACCCTTCATGGGTGGGCTTGAGGCCATTACTCCTAAATCAAGATAAAATGATGGAATGATACATTTCCATTCTATATTAGAAATTGTATCTGCAAGATCACCATTTTAATTTTTGGCAGATGTAAGTGTTTAGTTTATCAAAAGGTTGAAGAAGCTTGCTTGTTGAGTTGATTCCAATTAATTTTGAAATTCTTCTACGAAATTTCTTCATTTTGGGTTATAATGGGCGTTGATGCCGGTATGATTAGCTTAGTTTATATGTATGGGATATCTGGGTTGCACACTTGCACTCTGAACACGTTGTGACAAACTTTTTCATTAACCAAGCAGCAAGGTACAAGAACAGAGGAGCTGTATGATTTGCATGGTCATATTAATACATTTGACATTGCTTGGAAATGTTTTGGTTTCGGTTAATCACTGTCAAGGAATGCCCGGGCGCATGTGGGACAGGGAGACTACATGTGTCCAGTGGTGAATTATTAGCTGCTCTAAGAGGGTAGACATCACCATCATCGGCAAAAAAAGGGGCAGGGGTAATCATTCTCTTTACTTCCTGCTCTTGTTGAAAAGAGTACCGAGTGAATGACTGCATACACTATGCAAGATGCTCAACGTTATTGAGAAAGAAGAGAACTGGATCAAAATACACACAGAAAGAGGAAACCCTTCGAATTCAGACACTCCAAAGAAACTCATTATTTACACTGACATCTATATAAAATACCAAGTAAAAAGGGTAAAGAATGGCCGTTCAATCAATTCTCTCTTCTTTTATTGCATTGAGTGTCCCCGATTGAAGTAGATACATCAAAAAAAACCATGTTATTGCGACATTGGCACTAATCCCAGTATTGTATCCCCAAGAATCCCCTTTCTCCTATTCTACTAAGACTTGGAACCATTTCCCAGGTCTAAATGAATGAGCCTTCATAATAGAAAGAGAAGGCATGTCTCAGAGTCACAAATGTCACCGCGATCCTTCCTTTTTCATCTACACGTATATATTGCCCTAGTGATTTAGCCTCAATATACACACTCTGCGACCCCTATAACTTGTATGATGGCAAAACCAGCTTCTCAAGCTTTCAGTAGATAATATAAATCGAACGTGCCACCAACCCACCAATGGGAGATGTTTCTTCAAAGGAATCCTCTCGAGTCTCATCTACCTAATAACTAGAGAGGTGTTCATCCGGCATAAGCAATCTGGTAAAGGGTTCACATAGAATGCCTCTTCTGAACGGAATCTATCCATGCCCCTTGTCCCTGAAATAGGGCCTTTTCTCTTCCTGGGAGACCCTTGCCTGTTCAACCAACACAGAGAAACAAAAACCAACTTTAGTAATAATAGAGCACTGTAACTCATGTCATGAAATCTGAACTTCAGAAAATTATTTCAAAGTCGTACACCATTTCTCTTGTGGAATCTAAATTAGATATGATGCATACAACTACCAATCATTGTACATGTAAATATCCCCTCGACGCCACCTCACCATATGTACTTCCTACTGCTGGTGTGGCCTAGATGTTTAAGGTTGCCCCCGTTTGGCGGGGAGTTGAAGTGATGAAGTATTCTCCTTTTAGTGCCAACGGGGTTTTGTCCAACCTTTTTTACCTATGGACTATAATTTAATTTAGGCCGGAGTACCCTGAAAGTTAACAGGAATAAGAAAAGAGAAGTGAAGACTTCTGACAATCGACATAAGACCTAACTTCTTGTCCCATTCCCCATTTCTAACAACTAAGGTACTGTAAGACGAAAGACAGTGAAGAAATAATACACAGAAAATAAAAAATGCTAGCATACAGATGTCAAATTCGAGGCTTATATTTATAAGCCCACAAACCATTTCGGAATATCCAAAAATATGAGTACCGCATGGTAATGATTATTATAGTGGTGTGCTTATAGAGCTATAAGTTCTTGTATATATATTTAAAAAAGAACTATTTATGAAATGATTTAAAATAAACCAAACCAAAAGAACCACAGTTACATTATTTTTTACCATTCACAATTACAATAAACACTTCGCATCACATTGTACTTAACAGTTGTGGTTGAAGAGATGATCACATTCACATACCGTCTTTTATGGATTTCAATAATTCGATTTGACAAATTTCTGCCTTCTTTCATTATTCCCAGCTCAACTTTGTCAAAAAGATGAACAAGGGCTTTCCTGATGGATGAAGAAAAGAAAAGGAGACATTTTTAAACATGTTGGCCTAATGATTTGTTCATGAAAATCTGGATGTGCTCTAAATAATAAAATCTTACCTATCAGGGGAGATAGTTTTCCTGTGTCCCAGAAAACGACGATGACCTTCAACAGCCCTTGCCATGTTTCCCGAGTAAGATGGAATAAATATGTCGCTCTCAACTGATACAATATAGTCCAGTGCAGCCATTTGAGTTGAATGATTAATGAAAGGTTCAAGCTCCTCAACTGATGCCAATTTCTCCTGCAAAATTAACAGAGTATAAATCAAATATAGAACAATCAACAAGCAACATTTTATTTTCAAAAGCTAGTAGCACATGCACCCTCCCCTTGATACACACAGGAAAATAAATAAATAAACATAAACCTTTCGTATCTACTATGTTTGCGCACAAGCACATCTTTGTGAGAGAGAGAGCAAGAAAATCAATAAGCAAGCATTTTTACCTTGAACTTTTATCATCATTTTGTAACTACTATAATGTCACAACAGTTACATTTAAGATGTTACAAGGCTGTTTATGTGCGATTACAGCACGGTAATAATGGTTTCAGTAAATAAAATCTATGAACCTCATTTCTGACACTTTTTTCCAACTCTTTATCATAAATTCAGCTGCTAAACCCAATGAAACACACAGACTAGATATCCTCACCAAAAACTATAATACACAGGACCTAATCTTATTTCTTGAATCAATTGGTTGGGACATTATATTTGATTGGTAAGTTTCAAACCTTTTTTTAACCTTTTAATATTTTCACTTGAAATTCATATACTGTTTGATGTTAGATTTTAAAAAATTGTTGGTAGATCTTGTCCCAGATTTCACAATCAATAGTTGAGAGAGGAGGTGGAGATCAACAGTTGCAATCGAGTTGGAGGAGGTCAAAAGGAAAAACATGGTGGTGGAAGCCGTTCGTGAAGCGCTCAATGATGTTCAGTTTTGAAAATTGAGAGGGAAATGACAAATTTCATGGACGTAAAGTAAATGAGATATAGTCTTGTAATGTAAATATAGTTGATCAGGAACTGTGAGGGAGTTTTGAAAAGTGACTGTTACTTTTTTACCCTAAGGTATTATGTTCTTCTATTCAATAATCATTAGAACATATGTATATAAGAAAAATCCACAATTATATAGAACCAGATTCTGTAATTTTCTTTTATTACAGAAATAAATATACTATTTCTATATTTGAATTGTATGAAAATATAGGAAGGCATCTTCACTTATTTAAACTCCTTTTATTTTTATATCTAATACAATTCATTTCCTACAATAACAACCAAGCCTTTTCCCAATTACTTGGGGTCGGCTATATCAGTCCTATGTTTCCATCTCGCTCAATTTAAGGCCATAGCCTCAGTCAAGTACAATTCATTTCCTAAATGCCTAAATCACACTACCACAAGTTTGAAATTCTTTTTTCTTGTTTAGGTGCATTTTTATCATAAATGTAGTGAAAAGTAAAAGGTATTTAGATTCTCACCACCAAGCATTAACTTGAGTGGTATCTCCTCCATCTCCCCGAAGAGGAAGTTGAGGATTCAAGATTCAAATACCAATTGAAAAAGAGTAGTAGTGAGCCATCAGTACAGAGTTGCGCCAGCTGTGGATATAGACTAGGCTAAGGGACGAACTTCATCTCTTCTATTCTCTTCAGTTACACCTTGCACTTCTGATGAGTCTAACGAGGCTCAGATGCGGAGCCTTACACTCTGGACCAAGACTGCACAAAGGTAGAAAACCATAGGAACTTTGCTGACTTTATCATAAACCTTGATTTCGCTACGCTCAATAAAAATCAGTTCTTGTTCCGCTTCCAAAGTAAGTCGTCTTTGCCCAAGTGTGAACTGCAAACGACTCTCCAGTAGTTCCATTCCTTCTTACTATACTTCTGGGTCAGCCCAACCTGAACGGGAAGAAGAGGTTCAGCCAAACAGCGAGCAGGTTCACTACATTTGCTGAGCAGACCGATCAGGCATTTTAGAAAAGGGAAGGGAACTTATCACCGAAGGAGGCAATAGGAATGAAGAAGGCGGGAAGCTACCGCTTCTAGAATGCAACAAATTCATCACTCTAATATCATGTTTATAAATTCAAAAAATAAATTATTAAAAATCACTAAAATTTCTACTTCCTTTTCATCAATTTGTTGGAGGCTTTCAGTTGGCTGATGAGACGAGTGGCCAAGTTGGGCTATTTCGTAGGTTTCAGGGCAGGGAGGGATCTCTCTAGCCAGATGGAGATCTCTCATTTGCTTTTTGCAGATGACACTATTGTGTTTTGTGATGCTGAGGTGAGTCAATTGAAGTACCTCAGGCAATCTCGAGGCTGAAGATTAATCTTGAAAAGAGCAAGAATGTGCCTGTGGGGGCGGTGGAGGAGATTGATTTTCTGGCCAACATTTTGGGTTGCAGGGTGGGGACCTTTCCCGTGGGCCTATCGATGGAAGTCCCCAGGCGAGGAGAGCTTCGTCATGGGATCTAGTTGTGCAATGATTCAAGAGGCGGAAGGATGGGTGGAAGTCTCCCTACTTATTTTATGTCCCTTTCCAATCCCGGCTTTTGTGGTGAGGAGGATAGGGAGATTGCATAGTATCTTTTTGTGCAGCGACATGGGAGACGAGTTCAAATACCATCTTGTGGGGTGGGACCAAGGGAGCAAATATGTAGACCCATTCAGGTGGATGGGTTGGGAATGAGGAGAATGGACTTATTTAACAAAGCATTGTTGGGCAAGTGGCTGTGGAGGTTTGGGGTAGAGAGGCACAGGCTATGGAGGAGGGTAAACTGCCATAGATATGGTGAAAATAGAGGAGGTTGGTGCTCTTTGCAATTGAGGTCCCTGATGGTTGGATTGTGGAAGAGCATCCAGAAGGGTTCAGATGAATTCTCCAAACATATTCACTACAGGGTGAGGGATGGGCGCCTTGTCAGATTTTGGGATGACCCTTGGTGATGAGAGAGACCACTTGTGAGAGTCTATTCGAGATGGTTGGGCTTGCAATTGATAGGCAAGTGATGGTCACTCATTGCTATCATCTTGATGGAGAGAGACTGTCCTAGGATGTGCAGTTTGAGAAATTTTTGTATATCTTGATGGCGAGAGACTGCCCTAGGACGTTCAGTTTGAGAGATTTTTGTATGATTAGGAAGTGGAGGAGAGAGTTGAGTTTTTAGCTGTGCTTTATAGTCAGACTGTATCTGGAGAGGGGACGAATGAGTGGCTCTAGGTGGGTATGAGTCACAGGAGGTTTGAGGTCCGCTCATTTTACTGTCGGCTGATGGATTCTCAAGGGATGTCCTTTCTGTGGAAAGGAATTTGGTGTTCGCGAGCCCACCTGAAGGTGGCCTTTTATGCTTGGACAGCGGCTTTGGGGAGGATCTTGACCATTTACAATTTGAGAAGGAGACGGCATATTATTGTCAATTGGTGTGTATGAGCAAGCAGGCTGAGGATTCTGCGGACCATCTACTTCTTCATTGTCCCAGAGCTAGGGATGGATGGGATATGCTTTGTACCATTTTTGGGATCTAGTGGGCCATGATTGAAATGTGCTGGGCCTGATTGAATCTTGGGGTGGCTGCCATGTGCATCCCCAAGACAGAGATGTGCGGAGAGCAACCACTCTTTGCTTGTGGTGTATTCTTTTGAAAGGAGTGGAACAGGAGATCCTTTGATGGGTGGAGTCTCCTTGGGGAGTGGTTAGATACTTTGTTCTTGGTTCTCTAGTCTTGTGGTTACAGAGTTCTCATTGTAAATCTATGGAGATTCTTTTGTCTTTTGTGGATAGCTTGAGGCTATAGTTTTGTGCAGTAGTTCCGGGCCATGTCCCTCTTTTGGCACTCTTATACGCCTTGTTATTTATCAAAAAATATATATATATATACTAAAATTCAAATTTATGGGATTTTGGAATTTAAACATGTCTAAATGGTACATTTTGAAGAGTTGCATGACATAAAAAAATTCAAAATTCTAGTAAGTGCGCCCATCAAGTTATGTCAATCACTTTGTATCTGACTCACTACGACAGTCACCAGTACAACTCTATTACCATTATTTAAATTGTTGCCAAAAATAGATTTAATCCAAAATAGGACTGTTCATTGTGCCTAAATTTCATCTAGTAAAACCATATTGAACTCATTATTAATCTTTCTGATCATCTAAGTTGTGTAATATGATAGTAATCAATGGGAAAAGGTTACAAGGATAGAAAATTTGATTAATTTACAAATTTAAATTATTACCTAGGTTGGTTCCACACATGCTGGATATTAGGATGGGTAGACTGAACACAGACTACACTAACAGTACTATATCGTACAAAATCATTCTCATACTTGAATCCACTTTCTAATGCTTAGCAGCTTGAACCTTTACAATTATTGCATTACACCAATCAATGGCCCCTTAATATTCAAATCTAGTTGCATCTGTAATTTGTAATACTTTGTGAATAATGCCAGAGATTACTTGGTAATTTCTTAGACACTACTACATCATGATCTTTAGCTACCTGCCTAACTTAAGATCTGACAGGTTATTCCTGAAATTGAATGGATATCAGATTTAGATTTTCTAAACAAACTAGTTCTCATTCAAGAATATAATATAGATCAATTTCGTAGTTCAAACCTAACTCTGATGACTGGTATATGTAATAATATTTAGAATTGAATTGTGGTTAATCCTATTGACATCTAACCCATTAACATACTTGGCATAAAGGCAAAGTACCCACCCTTGGAACAAAGCTAAAACGAATATGCGACGGCCCATTTAATAAAAGATGCATAAAAACTTCTCAATTGCACTGCTAACCAGCTCATGAAAATATGAAACAGCATTCCAAGTTAGTGCATGGTTCCACTTCCACTGTATCATTAATTTATGAATAAGTCCTGTAAAATATGGACCAGCGGATGATACATGCAATGCATGTGGCATCGTTCAATTACCCTAAGTGGCTGTCATGTGGTTAGGTAGCTAGTTACTCATGTTAACTGACTGGAGAGACCCAAGGCATATCTCATTAATTTTTTTCACATGAATTTCTTATAAATAGAGTTCAGTAAAGACACCTATTTGCTTCCAACTAAAAATAATTTACTGAAGTTCAACAGATTCTTATTAACACACCTGCAAATTTTATTTATTGGTGAGAAAAAATAAGAAAAGCTGAAGCATAAAGCAAGGTAGTGACACCATTCCATACCTTGTTCATTAAAATTGGATAGTGGGATCGCAGGTCAGCCATATGAGTATCGCCTCCATATATCTCTCCAGCAGCAATGTATATGGGTGTGTTCGATGGAAATCCAAGAGCAGTAAGGAACAGTCCAACCTCCTTCGGAGTTAACGGACAAAACCCATTGGCTCTCTGTAAGGTGGAATTGATATCCTTTACTTTCCAATACGCAGTGTTTTCTCTACATGTCACAATGAAAATATAAAAAATGAAGTCTGTATTACGCAGCATATAGTTATTTCAGGTTGTCTTTACACATACAAATATAGGACATAATAATGGTCCTAAGCAACCAAGCCGAAAAGAAATATTTTACCTGATTGTCCTTAATTCATCAGCTTCATCTGGGGATAAATCATGTGTGCATCCACTAAAGGCAAGCATATCTTTCTCATATCGCAAATGCAAAGCAATGTAGGGACCATTTGTTCTCATGCGATCCACCAGCAACTACAGAATCACAATAATTTGAATGATGACTATATTGCATTGGCCACAACAAAAATAAAGGCATTCTTAAAAGGCATCTGAGCATTTAAAATTTACTTTTCCCATTGCTCTAATTCGGGGTGAAAAACGAAGGGCTTCATAACAAGCACGGCAGCGCAGCTTCTGAATATCTGGAGGAAGATTATTATTTGCTAGTCGTGAATCCGACTTAGCAGCTCGAATAACCTATAAGAAATTTAATTAGATATTGCACTTGAAATATTTTAATGACCAACTAAACAGATTCTAAACGGAATACGCCAATTGTATATACCTGATAATCTTCCCACAGACTTGTTATCTCATCCTGGTAGTAATCTATACCAGACCAACTTCTGAAGTGCTTAACTGCCCTGGTAGCAGTTGACAATTCCTTGGGAATTTTTTTAATGACTTTTACATCATTAGCCAAGGAATTGATAAAATGATCTTGATCAAAAACATCAGAAAAATTGCTGCATGTAAAAATATAAAATTAAGCACAGCAACAAGCATTCAGAACTCGAGAGAGATGCATATCAGAGAAATACGAAACAAATGGTACCTAGTGTCTTGCCAAAATGAGCGTTTATCAAGTTCTGGAATTACAAGGGTAGCATTGATAATACGGGCTACAGCTACCATGTCACATATCTGCAAGTCAACAATGAGACAATTCTTTAAGCTCCAGATAATAGCTGTATCAGTAAACTTGTGATGAATGTTAAAACTGTTCAAGGATAAGTTGCCAGCTTCAATTTTGCTTTAGCTGTTGTGTCATATATTGTAAACCATGCCAATGAACTAAAGATGTCATTTAACTTGTTAGAATTGTGTTAAGATATGGTCCAACTAGAGATTGGCAGAGGAAAACAAGCAATATTGTTAGATTCTGACGAGTACAAATGCAGGGTAATCAGTTTGGGGAGCATAATTACACTACCAAAATCAAATAGAAACAAAAGTGGGTTTGAGGTCTATTTTGACTAATTAGGAAATGGATGCACAAAACACATTGACCATTACTTCAAAAGAAGTGACAATTAATGGTCCAGATTGTGCAAATATAGAGTGGCAAGTAAGATAAGTAGTTCTAACGTGTTTAGTATCTTTAGGATTTGGGTTTTAGTTGACAGCTCAACAGCAATGGAGTCTACAGGTTTTAAACTTTTCATTGACCATAAGGCATGAATTACCTCAAAAAATCAAACCAAACTTCTCTAATTACCTCATAAAGTCAAACCAAACTTCTCAAAAGTGATACATGTCTGGTAAGTCTGAAATTGAAGACCCCAAACTCCCCTGTTTGATAAATTAGCATACTTCATACGTATAGAACTCTGTATAAGTGCATAAAAAAGTCATATGTAAAAGAAGTGCAGCCAAGTGCCAAATACTATCTAATGATACTCTAACAGGAAATTTCCCACTCAGCTAGTGGAAGGGGAAGAGAGTTAAGGTCATTCTCCACAAAAATTAACAACAAACAATCATGAATGTTGTAATGTCTGTTATAAATGTTAAAAAGGTAACCTGCCTCAATTACTAACAGCCCTATAGTCGAGGAAGTCATTAAGTCACATGTTAATTTTAATACTTTGAATATGACTGGAAGGCACATACTTTAACAAATAAATTTTTTATTTTTATAAATGACTAATTTAACAAGTAATAGCAACACATCAGCTAAATCACACAGAAATGACTAATTTCTTCCCTGCCTAATGTCTTAATTTATTAATTACATTGAGAGAAAACATTTTTTCTATTTTTGGAATCATTATCCTTTCTGCTTTAGCAAGTTACCTTTACAATTTCACTAAACTTCCCACCAAAAAAATTTAACAGACCACTTATTTGAAGGTTATGCAGAAATATTTTCATTAGAAAATTATCCTATGAGGCACAACGAATGATTTTAAAAATCATAGGATTTTTTTTTTTATTTTTTGTTTTATTCATGAAAACTATCTAGAAAAATAATTAGATAGAATAAGTTCGACCTTGTCAACTGATAGTGAAAGAACAAAATCGGGGTAAATACCAATACCTATGACAGGTAAAAAGATAGAGATCGAAACAAATAACTCTCGCGGTCCAGAATCAAAAAAATAAGAGTTTGGAGCATTAAATAGCTTGTATCCATAGAACATCTGACGTGACATAGATAATGAATAAATAGGAGTTAATATCATTCCAATTGCCATTACAAAAGTAATTAGTATTTTTGTCATTAAAAGATACTTTTGGCTGGTAATTATTCCAAAAAATACTATCAATTCTGCAACAAAACCACTCATGCCCGGTAATGCAAGAGAAGCCATCGAAAAGCTACTGAACATTGTGAATATTTTTGGCATTAGGATAGCTATTCCGCCCATTTCGTCGAGATAAGCAAGACGTATTCTATCATAACTCGTTCCTGCCAAGAAAAAAAGCGCGGCACCAATAAATCCATGAGAGATTATTTGTAAAATGGCTCCATTGAGTCCCGTATCAGTTATAGAGCCTATTCCTATAATTATGAAACCCATATGAGATACAGAAGAATAGGCTATTCTTTTTTTTAAATTACGTTGGCCGAGGGATGTTGAAGCTGCGTAGATTATTTGCGTTGTACCTACTATGATAAACCAGGGAGAAAATATAGAATGAGCGTGCGGTAATAATTCCATATTGATCCGAACCAATCCATATGCTCCCATTTTTAATAAGATTCCAGCTAGAAGCATACAGGTACTGTAATGTGCTTCTCCATGGGTATCTGGTAACCATGTATGTAGGGGTATAATCGGTGATTTGACAGCAAACGCAATAAAAAACCCAATATAGAATATTATTTCCAATACCACAGGATACGATTGATTAGCCGATGTTTCAAAATTTAATGTTGGTTCATTAGAACCATATAAACCGACACCCAGAACTCCCATTAAGAGAAAAATGGAACCCCCCGCAGTGTACAAAATAAATTTTGTAGCTGAATAGAGACGCTTTTTTCCTCCCCACATGGATAAAAGTAGATAAACGGGAATTAATTCTAACTCCCACATGATAAAAAAAAGCAAAAGGTCCCGAGAAGAAAATGATCCTATTTGACCGCTGTACATTGCTAACATCAGGAAATGGAATAATCGAGAATCCCGAGTAACTGGCCAAGCCGCTAAAGTAGCTAAAGTAGTAATGAATCCTGTCAGTAAAATGGGTCCTATAGAAAGTCCATCTATTCCCAATCGCCAGTGGAAATCAAAAAAATCGATCCATTTATAATCCTCCACTAGTTGGATTAATGGATCGTCTGATTGGAAATGATAACAGAATGCATAGGTTGTTAGAAGGAGCTCTAAGATACATATACAAATAGTATACCACTTAATTACCCTATTTCCTCTATGGGGAAGAAAGAAAATTAAAGAACCCGCGGCTATTGGCAAAACTACAATTATTGTTAACCAAGGAAAATCATTCGTGGTAATGACAAGATACATTTGGACCAGAAAAACCCGTACTCAAAATATTTTATTTTTGAGTACGGGTTTTTGTCGGTAAAAAAAAATCAAATGGATTCAAGTGGAGTTTTATGGAACGTATCAATAAGCTAGACCCATGCTGCGAGTTGTTTCATGCCATAAATAAACGCGAACACTCAAGAAATCCGTTGGACAAGCGGATTCACATCTCTTACAACCGACACAGTCTTCTGTTCTTGGAGCAGAAGCAATTTGCTTCGCTTTACATCCGTCCCAAGGTATCATTTCTAATACATCTGTGGGGCAAGCTCGGACACATTGAGTACACCCGATACATGTATCATAAATCTTTACTGAATGTGACATGGGATCTATACATTTTTGAACATCACAAAATTTCGATCTAGTAAACTTATAAACGAATCATATATTTCGATACCAGACGAATCAATGATTTATCAGAATTTTTTTAATTAGTTTACTTCTGGATTGACTTATGAAAGAGAACACCAAGATACTTTAATTTCCTACCTTTTTGCAAGCATGATTATACCTTACGTGGCAGACATGCTAAATTAATCAACGATTATTAGAATTTATATAATTAATACTACCTTTACTTATTCAACAAATTCGATTGGTTGATACGAGTTGATTTTCGATTACGATAAATTGACGAAACAATAGCCAGTCCAATAGCTGCTTCAGCAGCTGCAATAGCTATAACAAAAATTGCAAAAATGGTTCCTTTTAATTGACGACTATCAAAAAAATCAGAAAATGTTACAAAATTTATATTAACTGCATTCAATATAAGTTCAAGACACATAAGGGCTCTAACCATATTTCGACTTGTAATCAATCCATAGATACCGATAGAAAATAAATAGGCACTCAAAATAAGGACATGTTCGAGCATCATTAGCCAACTCCTTATTGATCTCGATTTATTTCAATATGAACAACAATTCAACCGATTCGATTGACTCGAATATAACAAGTATGGAATGAATATATTAGTAATAGATCAAACTAAAAGCATTTCTATTTTATACACGAATTCAAATAGAATTGAAGGGAAATAAATGTGATAACCTAGAACAAAATTGGATTTTGATTCTTAGTTCTAAAAATTTATTATTGACGGGCTACAGCAATTGCGCCTATTAAAGCAACTAAAAGAATTATT
>JAOTQH010000040.1:5050333-5060743 GCA_025631255.1 Cornus kousa
TATTTTGTCGCCTATTTTATAGCATTGGGTCCGTTTTCTTATTCTTCTTCTTCATTTTTTTTTTTTTTTTTTTTGAGAGGTTTATGTTTTGTTGCCAATTATAGCATTTGTTCCATACATTGTCTAGAAGTTGGATTATGTTCGATGCCTAACATGAAAAATTGAGACTATAATTTTATCTGATTAAATTTTAAATTTTATTTTTTTTATAAGGGGAAACGATTGTCAAATAGGTAGGTGACGGAAAAAAGGAAGGAAAAAAAAAAAATCAAATTTCCGTTTCCAATTTCTTTGTTCTCTGTTTTAAATGATAATCACATAAACATGTTGATGAATGTGTTAATAGACTTGGGTAAACAATAGGGCTCATGGTTTGTAAACCGACTCTTTATTAATCAATCCTACTCAAATATTGATTTCTCAATTTTTGTGGAGTTGAGCTTTGAGTAACCAAATAATCTGGAAACCAGATTGAAGGTGGATGATGCATTCCAATGCCTGCACAATTGAGTTTTTTAAAATATTTAGAAAAAAAATCAAATATTTTTTAAAAATAAAAAAATTTTAAAAATTAAAAAATAAAATTAAAAAATTTTAAAATTAAAAATAAAATTTTTTTAAAAATTAAAAAATTAATGAGTCCACGGGTCAGTGTGGGTTGACCCGATCCATTTTCAATCCGCCCCATTTCAACCCATTCAAAACGGGTTGAATATGGTTCATGACCCATTTTTAACCTGTCCATTTTTAATCTGATCCAAACCCGACCTAACCCGCCCATTTGCCACCCCTAGTTTTTTTTGGAAAAAATTCCTATTAAGTCCTACCTTTTAGGCCCAAAGACAAATAAGTTCTACAAATTTTAAAAAAAGGCAGAGAAGTCCTATTTTGTAAAATATTTCCAAATAGGTTCAGATTTTGCAAATTGTGAAATTTGTTCCATTACTGCCCTTCCAACCCCAAACCCACCACCGTCTTCACCTACCTCGGTGGCGCATCAATGGAGATGCACCAGGCCCTCACGCACTCCGATACAACTCTGAACACTTCGATCATGGTGATGCACAACTCTGAACACTTCAATCGCAATGGAGTTCACCGGTATGAGTTGTGTAGCCGATGCTTGGAGCTCGTCGGTGTGAGCTTGATGTTGTCGACGAGTCTTAAAATCAACAACACCAGCGATGAAGAAGAATATCGAAACTGCTAGGTCTGAAGTTGGCTTGCCGAAGTTGATGGTTGCCAAAGCTCAGTGTGTCTGGCCGGAATTTGTTTGGCCGGTAAGTTCAGTAATAGTGCCCCAGACATTTTTAGAAAAGAACAATATGCTTGTACATAAACTGAGATATACTAGTATGAGTTAAATTTAGTGACAGAAAAGAAAATAGCAGAAAAAGATCTTTATATCTATTTTACTGATCATTGACATTTCTTAAGATAGAGAGACTTATTTATGCCGACACAATGTAGTGACCATTTCCTTTGCAAAGTTAGCTCCCTGTTTCTGGTTGTTCTAATAAGTCAAATCATTAGATATATCTCTTTTTTATAAGGGCTCCTTTTATGGTTTTCTTGTTGATGGTAAAATGGGAAATTGTGGTTCTTACCAACCAAATGCTTTCAGTGCTCAAGGCTGTTGTGGTGAGGTATTCTTCTAAATGGTGTTTTCTTTATGATTGCCTTGACATATGTGCTCCCTTTAGTGTTTGATGTTTCATTTTCTGTGAAGAAGTATTTGGTGGGTAGAGAACCTCCTGGTCAATGCTTGTCAAAATAGGAATTTGATTGCTTAGAAAAATTGCAGAGATGGAGGGCCAAGGGAGGATCTACGGCGGTGGGTGAGGACAATAGCCTCCTTCTGTGTACTTTTCCGAATGAAGAAGCGTGTTTTTAGGGTTACAGACTATATATATACACATATATATATATGCGACGGATCTAGGATCTTTCACTTTTGTATTAGTCACTGTAACTGAACTTACTGACCAAACAAATTCGGGCGAGACACACTGAGCTTTGGCAACCATCAACTTCGGCAAGCCAACTTCAGACCCAACAGGTTCGATTTTCTTCTTCATCGCTGATGCTGTTGATTTTGAGACTCGTCGACAACACCAACTTACACCGGCGAGCTCCAAGCGTCGGCTACACAGCTCTACTAGTGAGCCCCAACTCCCAAGCATCGAGAACTCCATCGCGATTGAAGTGTTCAGAGCTGTGCATCACCATGATCAAAGTGTTCAAAGCGGCGTCGGAGTGCGTGAGGGCCTGGTGCATCTCCATTGACGCGCCGCTGAGGTAGGTGAAGACGATGGTGGTTTGGGGTTGGAAGGGCAATAATGGAGCAAATTTCACAATTTGCAGAATCTGAACCTATTTGGAAATATTTTACAAAATAGGACTTCTCTGTCTTTTTGAAAAATTTGTAGAACTTATTTGTCTTTGGGCCTAAAAAGTAGGACTTAATAGGAATTTTTCCTATTTTTTTTTTTTTTACATTTGGTCGGATTAGAATGGGCCAAAACCCAATTTAAACTATTTTCTTTTCTTTACCGATTGGGTGACCTTAGAGTGAAGCCCAACTTATACCTGAGTCCAGGGCCTGGAAAATCTATAAGATTTTCAGATGATTAAAGAAACTAAAGCCCATTCATTTCAGCCCAACTTGTTCAGACACAGATATGTTACCTGGTTTGCGTTGAGTGCATTTGGGTATCATTTATTTATCTATTTGTTTATTATTATTATTATTATTAATTTTTTTTTTTTATATCTTAAATCCTAGTCCTTCTTCTACTTTAGGAGAGACAGAAGAGATATGTCTAAATATTTTGAGTAATTACTTTTTATAAAGAGTGAACCATGTACTTATGTGAAGTACATTCAAGTGTCATTAAGTTTACGGTAGACAAATCCAACTAATTTTATGTGAGTAATGGCTGATGTCACGATGACATCAACCACCTCTCACATAAATCAATTGTCCGATTTTCAACTATAAATCATTATTCTTATTGATTTCCTATTCCATTTACATTTTTTTGAACAAATTTTTAATTCTATTAGCCTCCTTTTACCCCTATCTTGTAAGCATGTTGGCTGGCTCATGAATCTTGCCAACTAGAAATCTTTTGAAAGAGTACATTAAACTAGAGTACAATAGTCTCGAACATGCTTAATTATCATAGTTGCAGTAGATGCTTCAATAATATCATAATCAAAACATAAAAATACATACCAATCCTTCCAAGCTGTTTGGGTTTAGAGTCTATTTGTACTTCAACCCTTTAAACAGAGATCGAGATATGGTAGAGAATTTACTTGCCGAAGAAGTATATATATATATATATATATATATATATAGGTACACAGTCCATTCGAAATAGTAAAAACAAAATCATTTCGGATAACTTCTCATTGACATGGAAAAATTATCTTGCAATGTCTGTATCATAAATCAATTGACACAAAACTTCAATCAGGTATAATTCCTAGTGAAGCAGCATATGGGCTTACAAAATATATGCTGCCCTAGTTTTTCAAACTGCATTGTTGTCTAACTCTTTCAAGAAAATCTGTAAAATAATTTCCTTGTTCAAAATTTTTTTTTTTTTTTTTTGGGTCCTGTATTTGCTAAACTAATCTTGAGCTGACGAGAATGGAGCACAGCACGAAGAAATATCAATTCCAGCAACCTCCATGGCATTGCAGACCCATTCAGGAACATTTCCTTTGGGAAACTACAAGAAAATAACACCATCAAAAGGTTCAAGAACTCATTGCAAGCCATTAAGTCGAAATATACAGTGTATAAACAGTAGATCCTCGGTATGCAGTAAGAACGATCTTCAAAGTAATATATAGAGGTGACAACATTGAAGATATAGAAAAATAGATATACAATATATATGTACATACACACATATGTTGTAACAGTGAAACATTATGAATAAACAGGAATTTAGTTACATTTACCCACACCCTATAATGTCAATTGCTTATTCCCCAAGCTATCAAAGAGACAACCACAGACAAGATTTCCAAGTGCAGAAATGAACTAGAGGCTACAGGTTTCAGCAAAATGATGCATTAAATTAAGTTCTTAAGGTTTATTCGGATTTTTGTTCGTGGCCTGAACAGACTCAGATTATTCTGAATTTTAATATTTGGAAGTTTTTAGTGATTAGGTTTCTTATCCTATTTTTTTTTTGTACGTTTAGTGACAAATGGATTTTAGGCTTATTTTTAGCCATCCGTGTGTTGTTAGGTTTTCTTATTATAAATACATGTATTGCAAAGAGCATATAATCCATTCGTTAACAATATTTCAGAATTCTCTTTGCTTATACTTTGTGGATTCAAAGTTGTTCTCTTGCTCAATATTGAACGCTCATAACTTCCACTTCATCAATTGGCTGAAGAAGCGGAAGCCAAATACGTTTGCAAAGGAACATTAAAGCAACTTTGAATCCACAGAGTTGAGAGAAACCAATTCTGAAATTTTATTAATGAATGATGAATTGTCCCCATTTGCTCTTGCAGTACATGTATTTCTGGTAGATAAATCCTATAAACAGAAGGAATCCTAAAAAACAAGCCCAAAATTGAACTATCTCAAAAAAAATATCATGAGAACAAGGAGGTAAAATATAATCAGTAAACTAAGATAAATACCAAAAAATCAGAATAATTCGAGTTTGTTTAGACCTTCAACAAAAAACTCGAAATATCAGTCTTCCTATAGGACTAAAAAACGTGATTTATAGTCCCTAAACGATGGAATTTGGCCTAAAAATTACATGGGTTTAGCTAGTGGGTTTTGATTATTGGGTCGTTTCAGTAATGGGTTTCCTCAAGTCAAAACAAACTGTACCAAAGGAATAAATACATTACTTTGCAACTGATTTTCTAATGACTTGGATATAAAACATATTACTGTCAGGAAAAGTACCAAGGCTGATGAATTTTGAAGAATGGAATAACCAAGGAAAGGCATACCAATATTAGCAACACAGATAAACATATATATTAGTAAAAAGGCAATAAAAATTCAATGACAATAGTTCACGATTAGTAATACTGTAAAAGTTAGATAACATGCGCAAAGAGAAAGAGAAGAATACAAGGAAATTTTCAGCACAATAAATACCATTTTCAGCAGGAATCCGCATACAAACCTGTAGAAACAAAAAAGAAAAAAAAGCAGGGATTTGTAAAATAAAATGAAAATGTATGACCGGTTCAAAGAAAGAAAAAAAGAATAAATAAATAAACAAGGAGGTTGGGAGCAAAAATAGGAAAAGCAACATACTCGGGAAACCGTCCATGTATTATCGACAAGTGTAGATCTCTGCTAAGCTGCAATATGATTTTACTTTTGAACATAAGTAATAAAGTGACGCTCAGATTTTTATATTTATTCTTTTTTGGGGGTAGGAAAGGTGCTCAAACACCCACTATTGTCCCCGTGGGAACTAGAACCATCAACCTTCCATGTGGGAGGAGGAGGCAGTACCACTTGAGCTAAAGGCACAGAGGTAAAACCTCAGAAATTTACTACATAAAAGATTTCTGGGTCTGTACCTTCATCATGTAGTACAAATTGTGATAAGACAGAAGCTGAGATCCCATAGCATCTTTTGTAACAAGGCAATGGATGTAGGCCCTTGTATAGGTTTTGCAGACCTACAGCAAGAAAAATAGATTGACTAAGAGATATACCGCAAACTCAGCATGTAATTAGTGACCAAAGCCACTGAGCATCCAATTACGGGCATACCATACACGCGCAGGTGGGATCAATAGGACGAACATCATTGGCCATCGCATTGTGTTTAAGTTTTAAAACTCCCTGCAAGAACTCTATATTAGCAGAAGAACAAAGAGAAAAGAAGAGGAAGGGGTATGGTTGCCAGTTCTAAATTACCTAAGCAAAGCCAATTGTGCATTAAGTTTTAACTTCTCTTGCACAGTGCAAAATTCAGGTGTATATAAAAAAAATACACACTTCTTCATTGACAAGTAGAGTTATAAGAAACAAAATACTCTTTCTGTGCTGAGCCCGAGAGTGACTAAAAGCTACAATATGCATCATGTCAATTTTTGCTAGTCTTCAAGAAGAAAACATGCAGGAAGAATATATATATATATATATATATATATATATATATATATAAAGGGCATGCGGAGAGACTGTTTCCTTGATTTGAACCCGTGACCTCCAGGTCACAATGCAAGAAGAATATATGTGATATACATTTACATTTAACACGTTCATGAATCTAGGAAAAACAAGGTTTCCCAACAAGGTCACATTTAGTTGAATAGAAACCAAGGGAAGACAATCCAAGCAAGACATTAAACTGAAACGCTGCAAGTAAGGTGATGTACTTTCAGGCGACTCAATAAAATAAATTCCAGTACAGTTTGACAAAAATCAAATAATCATTATAACCAAATAACGGATTATAGAAACTCTGATTCCCTCTGATAAGTTATAATGAGTATGATGCATGAGGATCCCGAGTGCATGAGAAGGTCAATTAGGTTCATCAATAAATCAATTTCATGATAGCATTACCCAATCAATGATATCAATTATTCTGCTTTACTGCATGACTCTGACACTGTTACAAGGCCTTTTAGTTAGTAATTTGACATGATGATGAACACTTAAATGTGTAAAAACATTTTTTTGCTCAACAACGCACAAATATGATCTTTTTGGTATATAATATAGTTTATATCTTTGCTCCTTTTTTGTAATGTAATAAAAAATACACTTACCTACCAAAAAGAGGTGGATCTTTGTTTTTGTATACTGAAAATGAAACCCCTTGAAGTTCATATCTTTTAGTTCCCTCCTCAATTTACACTGCTTATATTTCCCCATTATCTTGTTGATATACACTAGCTGTAAAGCTTTGACATTTCCAGTATTCTATTCAAAACTTTTAAATATTTTTTCCAGCACAATACCATGAAAGGGAAACCTGTTTTGATGTCAAAGAAGGATCTAAAGGCATACTGCATCCAGATATTGGTAGCAAGAGAAAAAAATTTCAAACTAAACTGATGTATGAATGAGAAATCAACAAACTTAAATCACTCTTTTGAAGACAAGTCATCACATTATTAACAAATTTATCAGTCCAATGGAGCAAATTGATCCTTTAAATTTTCATAAATGGTGAAATGTTGGCTGTTAGGAGAGTATTGGCAAGAATTTATTAAAATACAGTTCATATAAAATGTATGTGAAATAAGAAGTCGTCACCTCAGGAACAAGAGCTGTGCCAAAGCGAGCAGTACGGGTAGGATAGACACAATCATACATGTCAGCACCCAAAGCACTGCAAACTACAATATCCAGTGGATAGCCAACGCCCTGCATAATAGTGAGTGCTGGGTAAGATAACATGGAAAATGAAAAAGGTCAAAGAAGAGAAAGACACACAGTTCAAACAATTCACTATAGTTGAAGGTGCTAAAATGATAACAGGCATTTGTACCATGACATATCGTGGTTTATCCTCAGGCAGTGCGGCAGTACACTGAGCAACAACACGCCAAAATGAATCTTTATCTTCACCGCCTGCAAGACCACCAATAGCATAGCTGTCACAGAAGTAAACTCGGTTATTTCGATCCCATGATTGCTGAACCACCAAACTACTAATTTAATTTTGAAGGAAAATAGTGTCATTGGGATCAATTCCATCCCTTAAAAATACCTCTACAAAAATTAAACAAGGAAGTGGAAACACGAGCCTAGGCTTGAATACAAAGAAAGAATAAAACATAAAGAAATTAACTCCAAGCCATCCAAACAATCTAAAATAAACCCAGCCAAGCAATAATCTTCCAGCCAAAAAGGCCATTACCTAGAGTTGACCATGCCTATATGAGGTGCTGGGAAGTGGCAAGGAAAGGCTTGAGTTAGAACTAATGTTTGATATTATTTTGCATAAAGTGGCTGCTGTCACAGTCAGACTCAAACCTACATCCTCTTGCTTGTTAGGTTGAACTTTTACTATTGCACCAAGCAATGACCCTTAAATAAAATGATCTTCCAGCCACGCACAAAAATATAGATCTCAAAACAGTGTTACAATCAATCAATCAATCAATACACAGTTCGCTTCTCTCACTCTAAAGTCCTATTTCTCTTTTTCCTCACACATCAGGAAAGGAATAATAGAGCAGCTCCACAATCTTCCCACAATATTACATGGATGCATGCAAGTCTGTCGTGTATGGACATGTGTCTAAGTTACGGATCTATCAAATACTTAATTCCAAGACTAGGGGACCACGTCTATGTATTCTTTTCTTTTCTTTTTAATATTCTCTTTTGTTTCCCAGAATAAAATAATAATTTTATGTAATATAGAGTATCAACATAGGCAGGCACTCCAGCTATTTTGAATCAATAACGCAAGGAAGGGAAATTTGAATAATGAATAGTAATAAACTTGAATTATCCATCATGCATGTCCAACCAGACATGTCGAAAACATATCCCATCCCCAAGTGTCATATGTTCGACATAGGTGCTTCACGAATTTATAATAATCCATGTGACATAATTTCCTGCTTTTGTCTGTCATCGTACCACAAACAGAAACCTCGACTGAAGCAAATGGACAGTCCTTGGCAAGACCCAACCACCCAACAAAGAGAGAAGGAGAGAGCACAACTCCCTCACTGTTGTACAGTGCTAGAATAAGTGATCAACTGTTTCTTCATCACCCTTACACATGCAACACTAACAGATAAGAATCCGACGCCTCAAATTACCAATTGCAATTTTTTTTTTCAAGTGACTGCCAACCAAAAAAAAATAGAATGGAAGGGATTTCGTCCTCCGAATTTCTTTCCAAGGAAACCAAGATGGAGTTTCCCCTATCAGCACCCTCACCTTGACTCTTCCATTCTTATCATGATTCCACAACATTACATCCTCACTGCCCCAGAAACATTCAGCATGTTAAAAAAGAATACATTGCTTCAAGCTCCCAATCTTCAATAGTCTTCCAGGACCTTGGCTCTTAAATCAGCCCTCAATCAGAGAATCTCATATAGTCCACCACCATAGCCTCCTTATACACCACAATCACAAATACTATCAATACATAGAAAAACACCTAATATCCAACAAAATGAAGTCAATCCCAAATTTCTAGATTTCTCACTGAAAACATAAAGAATAATTAGAGAAAGGTGTACTTTGTCTCTACTTGTAAACATATGTCCAACACCTACTAATCTTTAAGCACAAGTTATTTTAAAAAGGCTAAACCAGAAAACATTTTTTTTTTCTTGGTAAGTACCAAACTAGTGACTTCCCATGTAAAACAGGTAATAATTTTAGAGAACATCTGAATACATCGAGACCTCATTATCCTTGTCTGCTCATTAATTTTGTAAGAGATAATGGAAATGCGAGAAATACAGATATGCACAAGCATCAAAACTAGTGACTGAGAGTAGTATACACATACCCAGGTAAATTCCGGTCCACCAAACCTTTGACACATATGTCCCTGATAACAATAAATTATAGTATAATAACTACCATCAAAAATAAAGAAAATAAAGTAATGGATATACAGCAAAGTAAAGTTTCAGAGAGATTATTATAGATTGAAGTGACATTCACCTTAACACGGGATCTAAACCACCTTGCACAATACCAAATAAATTCTGCTCATTTGGTCTCTTGTGTGCTGTAGTTCACAAAAATTAACATTGCAGAAAATGTTTAATAACTTAATCAAAAGGCAATGAATACATTAAAAGAATCCACTGGATAGTAACCCAAGGAAAATTAGGGATCTAGAAAGCAAAGGTTGCTTGCCAACAAATAAGCGCCATAAAATTACCTAGGGGAGGCAAAATGGGTCAGGAACCATCAACCCGCCCATATCCGCCCGTCTTTTAATGGTTATGGGTGAACCATATTTTATTTATGGGTCAAGATGGGTTGGGTAATTTTCAACCACTTAATTTAAGGGTCAACATGGGTTGAATATGGTTAACCATATTCAACCCATATTCCACCCATCACATAATAAATACACAATATACATCTATTTTATATTCCACCCAATCATTTCTCTCTCTCTCTCAAATTCTCTCTTAATTTCTTTTGAAATTTGTCTCTTATCAATTATCTCTCTCTAAATTTATCTCTTTAAAAACTTTTTTAAAAAAATTAAAAATAAAAAAATAAAAAATAAAAAATTTAAAAACAATTAAAAAATAATTGATTAAAAAATAATTGATTGCCTTGGGATCTCCACTCCTCAGCCGACTGGACGAGAACAATCCCCCGGACGATCCTCCTCCGCCACTGCCGGCGAACCTCTCCGACAACGGAAACAATCCTCCTCCTCCTGATCCCCGCCT
>JAOTQH010000040.1:5076620-5096682 GCA_025631255.1 Cornus kousa
CACACACACACACACACACACACATATAGATAGTATATAACATTTGATTGTCAATTTAAAAAATAAAATCAAAATTATAATGATTGAACTTACTTTTTAATTTCTTGCTTTGAAAATATTGAAAGCATGACAAATAAATAAACACAATACTACTTTATATTTCAGATCTAAAAATGAAAATTATTATTTTACTTTTGGAGAAAGCAAAAATAAAAAAGTAAAAGCGTTAGTAAATAGGTCCTTAGAGTATCTCTATCCAAATCTTCAAAATTTATATCTCAAATATATTTGAGGTGTGATGTGATAAATTGACATATGAAACTTTGGCAAATCCGTGTATAAAAGAATTTCATCTAATATGTCAAATTTATTAATATTTTTTATTTTAATTAAATAACAAACAAAAAGTTTTAATTACACGCGGTATCCATATATTTAAATAATAGGAACAATTCATTTATCATATCAAAAAAGTTGTATGCTAAATTTGACATATATGGTTTTGTTGTGGAAATTTCACGTATTTATAGAAAAATATAAAGTATAATATTCATACACAATGATTTAAATATATAAACAATAATACGAATAAATAATCAAGTAGCAATTCTTTTATTAAATTGAATAATATATCAATTGAACAATATAGATATAATGATGAATAAGAACTTAACATGATAAATAATTCAACAATAATATAACAATAGAAATTAAGAATGAAAGCGACAATAATAAAATAGGTAAGAAAGAGTTGGCCTGATTGTTGAGATATATGTAAACATATTAACCTAAAGCTGATAATCCTCCTTTCATGCGGGTATTGACGAAATTAGTTACTTCCAAGATACCACCCAATCAGGTTGCAGCGGCGTCTCCTCCATGTGCACGACCTTAGGAAGACTAGGTCCAAGTCTATATAAGTCTTGTTGCTCACAAAATCAATAGGTAAAAATACTCTTAAGGAATGAAAAATGGATAGGTGATATTTTCAAAATAGGCTCACAGCCATGTACACGAAAGTGTCACTCTGCTCTGCAAAATTACCTTATATCAAATCTCCCTATGATATTATATATATGAAGTATATATGTAACGTTTAAAATATATAATAATAGAAATAATGTATAAAATAATACCCCTTATAAATATAATTTAGCTGATGTAATAATAATCATCATTCTAAATATATTATAAAATTATATTAATTACTATTTATATTTTTATTAAAATATCCATAACAGGTTTTATGTATGATTATTTGGTTGGAGGAAACATGTAGGCCAAAACAATAAATTCAATGCGCAACTTAAGAATCGAAGATTCAGGTGAAAATGCTCTTATGAATTATGATCTTGTTACTGTCTCGCGTAGACATATTCTTATTGTCCAATTATTACTAGGATCAAAGATACAATCAAATAGTATCCAAAAAAATCTGAAAGGGCTATAATCAATCATTTCACATCAGGGGTTCAAATACATAAATTGATAAAGAATAAAGATAAATGAGATATATTCCAGTGGATTAGTATTAATGTTTTTACATATCCATATGTATCAAATGCAATATATCATTATTGGCAAGAGATGCCTTGACAAAATTTTTAGGAGTACAATGTAAAACCAAAATGAAATTATCAAAATTTACAATACAAATAAACTAAAATTCTTATCTCCCATCGTCAGCTTACTTCTAAAAATTTTCAAGCCAAATCTTTCTAAGCGTACCATTCTTGGCAAGAAATGCTCTTGCAAGCATTTCATGCCACACCAAATAGTTAAATGTTGTGGCAAGGAATGCCTAGTCAAAACTGCCTGTCTTCATCACCTCTTCATACAATTTGTTAACATCCAACTGCTCCCTAATCAACTTTGTAAGGGCATGTTTGGCAATCACAGCCACTTTGTGATTTTCCTTTGATTCGAAGTAGAAGCAATATTTTTACTTTGAAGTGTGTTCAACACTATTTTGAAACTTGTTTAGTAACATAAATTTGTTACAAAATATTTGGAAGCAAAAACATAAAAGTATGTTTGGTAAAAAGTATTGTAAGTTTGAAAATTTGAATGACTAGTTAATTAATTAATTAATTATATTTATTATTATTTTATTTATTTATTATTAATATTTTTTAACAATGCTTTGTTGCAGTGCGAAAGCAAAAAATAAAAAAATTTGATGTTTCTGATTTTGGATTCAATTTTTGAAGCGTTTTGATACTATTCAAATGATATCAAATATTACCAAATATGCTTCGTGCTTTTGCTTCGCTACATTACAATAACAAAAACAAAAAACTCAAAGCAAAAACATTAGCCAAAGCGCTTCAAAAATTGTATTGGCCCTTTTAAAGGGTTTTTTTTTTTTTTTTTTTTTTTTTTATCATTGGTAAACACAAACCCAACGGCACTTACAAAGCAACAACCCAAAACAAAACCACCCAACAAAATACCAAAAACAAAAGACCAAGCAGAACTACCCAACAAAATACCAAAGTTGTGACCACACAAAACAAAACATGCATTAAACGGGGAATAGACACATGCCACACCAACTGACACAAGACGTGGCCCTTGCTAAGCAAAAACTAAAGCTGCATCATAAGCCACACGAAAGCAAAAACATGGGCCATAAACGGTTGGGAGTGATGTGGCATAACGGCGTCGCCACAACCAGCAAACTCAAAACTGGACGTTGACTTCCACTGCTACCCCAACACAGTAAACCTTGTTGGAATCGGAAGCACAAAGTGCGACCAAAGGTTCAGCAAAACGGTAACAAGACGAGCAAAGCCAGGGACAGAAACTGGGTAAAACTGGATCAACTTATTCAATCCACCAGCATAAACATAGCCACGAAAAGCCACCAAAGGTACCGGCAGGCTCATGGCGAAAACCCCCTTCAATAAACATAGGTCAAGGGTTGCACCGCCACCTAACAGACCAACCGCTGGCGAACCACCAACTGGAAGAGCCATGGCTAGCACATCAAAACACCATAGATAATGGAAAGCATCATAAAACCTATGCTCCGAATGATGCCCAACCGCACAAGATATTCCGGCAACAATGAGCCATGACCCAGAGTCAATGGCGTCCTGAAGAAATGCAGCATGGAGCAAAACAAGATAAAGGAGCAGCCAAGTTGCTTTAAAATCACGGCCAACGCGCAACACCTGGAAACGTGAGATAAACACCGGCACGCCGGACCAAGAGAAGAATGCACCACAAGAACCGAAAAGACGCTTCCCAAATAAAAAACTCGCGACCAGATAAGCAGCATCAAGAGCCACCCCGACCCCAGAACCATGGCCATAGATGAAAACCCGACACGAACAAGCAAAAAGATAAGGAACATAGAAGCCAGAAAAAAACAACTAAATACCGGGATCAAAAGGGAAAGACAGGGAATAGCGGCTAAGACCCCAGTCAGTGATCAAAACACACAAACGAGAAACCCGTGGAACGTAACAGACACTCGGAGCCGACCACCGGAGGAAGGAGCCCATCCCATAAATACACCACGTTAGACAAACCCCAAAGAAACCGAATCAGGAAAAAGATCCAACAACTAGAAAACGAAAAGAAAACAACCCTGATGAAAACAGAGAGACTCCTACCGGAAGAGGGAACCCACCTTCATTAAGATTATATATATATGCTTTTCTTGACTAAGAGCAATGGATCTCTGTTGCATTAATTGTGCTTTGGAAAAGTTGTTAGAAATTGTCTTCAATTTTAATTAAGTGGAACCATAGGCCCTTTGTAAGTTGATTGGGGAAAAAACACAAAGCTATGCCACGTCGGACTCTTAATTAAGAAAAAAAAAATATATATATATATATATATCGCTGGCTAACATACTTCTCTATCCCACAATCTCTCGATCCTCACTCCTAACGGTTTCCTCTTTCACTATAATAGTTCTACAATCTTCCTCGATTCTTCCTTTGTCTTCAATTCTAGTGTGCTCTTTTTCTTCCTTCGATTTTACATTTCTCATGCACATATTTATGCCCTAAACTTCTTTCAGAATATAATATTTTAAGTCATAGTCCTTAATTTGGATTTTCATGAGTACATTTCTAAATTTTTGTGGTTAATTCATGAACATAATTTTTGTGAATATTTGAATTTTTGAATTCTACCATCTTTCTTATCTTTCCATTCTCTTCCCGATTCCTCACTCTCTTCGTTTCTACCATCTTCTTTAGCTTTCTATTCTATAAGTCACCGTTTTCGGGGCTTTAATTTGGGCACATTTTTAAATTTTTGTAGGTATATGTTCTGAATTGTGGTGGTTATTTCATGAACAGATTTTTTGTGGGTGTTATTATGGAAGATGAAATCACAAAGGGAGTAATTAGATGATGCGAAGAGATTATGCATTTGGCATTCCCAGGACACTTGTTCCCATGAGATTCATCAATTATAAGTTTCATCAACTATAAGTTAGTTAACCTCCTTGAAACCAATTTTACAATCCTTTTTTATATTTGACTTTGCAAACCAACATAAACAACTACTCTGATTTCTCCCGTTGATTTTGGGAAATCGAATAATAAGCCTCGGAATCAAGGATAGGCAAGACCCGAAAAGAATAAAAATGAAGAAATAGATCAAAGATGGGAAATCGCGTGATCATAACTTTCAAGTTTCATAATATATATCCACCAATTTTTTTTCTCCTTAATTCAGGGTCCAATATGGCATAACCACATTAGATTCGGATGTTTTTAGTTGGACACCCTATCACGACTAGACTTGTGATGTATGACAATTGACTATGAGACACGTGTGTGAGTCTCACCACAGTAGCTCATACTCACATTTCTCAATCCGAAGATAAGTTCATAATTTTTTTAAGGGTTAAGTGCATTAAACCCCCCTCAATTATGAGCCAAATGCAAGAAACCCCCCTAAACAAAAAAATACCCCCTAAACTATAAGAATGTTGCACTTAACCACGAGATGTCAAACAACCGTTAACTAAAAACTAAAATTACCGTTTTGCTAAAAACTAAAATTACCGTTTTGCCCATTATACATATCTAACTTTAATTGATGATGTGGCCATTAATCTCCATATCCAATAAAAATTTGACAAGTCATCCTATCATCAATAATTTTACTGTAGACAATTTTTTTTTTGAGAAATGACTTTAAAATTGACCCAGGTGAAAAGCTGAAGTGGCCTGACGTGTAACATGTCTTTCTCTTCTTTCTTGGTTCATTCTCTCTCTTCCATCTCTGCACATGGCAGCGGTGTGAGGAGTTAACATCCAGTGAAACCTTTGAGGGTTATCTGGGTCTTTAACATATATAAATCTCCTCTTCATTAACCTCTCCAAATCTCCTAAACAACACGGCGGATCGCCGCCGGAATCTATGGATGGTCGCCAGAATCCATGGAGCCCCTTGTCGCTGATAAAGTTGCCCTCCACATCCTCAGCTCCACCGTCCGCAGCCGCACCCTCTAGTGGAACTGATCCAACCTAGACCCATGTTCATGGTCAGATGGCTACTGCGAAAGCTTGTGGAGCTTTGTCTTAATGATCATGCAACTTATATACTACTATAAAATGTGTTGGCAACTTGGGGTTAGCCGCAAGACCCAAACATAAAAGCTATAGATTCAGTCGCAAAAGCCCCAACTATATATTCAGTCGCAAAAGCCCCAAAATTTTGTTGTCGCTGATCACCAAACCAACCCAATCGTAACTGCCCAAAAAAAATGTGCTATTCTTTCAATCAATTCCCCTCCAAACACTAACCTTTGCAACAAACAATTTTTGTTGAATGATTTTTCACCTTTTTGTCATTATCCTCGTAGGTAGAGTTGGAATTTAAAGAGAAAAAAAGAAGAAGAGGGAGGTGGATTGGAGAGAGAGAGGGGGTGGTAGTGGGTGTGGACAGTGGATGTGGTTATCAGGGAAGAAGAATCTTTGTGGGGGGCAATAGAGCGGTAGCGGTGGTGGTAAGCGGTGGCAGCCATGGACTGGCGGTGGAGGTACACTGAAGGTTGTTGGAGAGAGAGGGGACGTGTATAAATATAAATATATATATATATATATACATATTCGTATATATAATATTCATTTAATAACTATAAGGTCATTTTTGTCTTTCTAAATTTTTGCCTAGTCACTTGCCTTTTTTTCCGTTAGATTCCAAACGGCCAACTAACATTTGCAACAACCTGAATAGTTTAGGGGGTTAAGTATCTTTTTAATAGTTCATGGGGGTTTGTTGAGAAAGAGAAAATTATTCAGGGGAATTTAATGCACTTAACCTTTTTTTCAATCATCACGATAAACATCGTAGTTAAAAACTTAACCTATCCACCTCCTCCTTTATTTATTTTTGGCAATAGTACACTTAACAATTCTTTAAGTGGAACACGCCCCCTAAGCTCTCATTCAAAATACCAAATTTATCTATTTTTAATCAAATAATTCATCCACTAAAGCAATTTAGGAAACATCAGTCATATTTAGCCATCTTTATACCGGGTTTCAAAATAAGTCGATTTTGAGATAATTTTGAGATATTTGAATCCAGAGTCTTGAAGCATATCACCTTTTTTTGTTTTTCTTTTTTTAACTCAATTTGCTACATATCTCTCTGGAACAATCTCTGATTCGCATATGACCCAACACCTTCACAACATGATTCCTAATAGAATTCCTAAAAATATGTAGCCCCAAATACATCAGGTGGATGATAAGCAAGAAATTATTTACTATAATCAATTTAATCAAAATAAAAAATAAAATTTTAAAATAGACTACCGTAGTAACTGTACTTTGTTATTCAAAATTATAACTCTACTGTAGTTTTTTTTTTTTTTGGGGTTAAAATATAACAACTAATTTTAATTTTATTTATTTATTTTTGTTAGTAGTGTTATTTTCACAATAAAAATAGAAGAACTTCCTAGTGGGTCAGCTCCGTTGAAATTTGGGTGGTATTCCCGACCGAGCACGGGAGCCCATTATTAAACCACCATAGCAGCTTTGCTCGTCCTTCGTAATCTTTGTTCGGCTCTTCGAAATTGTTATTACAAAGCTTAACACGAGCAACGACCGCACCGAAGCAGAAATGAAAATATAGTGGGTCCCACTGTTAGAATTCAATTCTGGCATTCTGCTTCAATTAAAACTCAACGCCTTCGTTCCCCTCAGATCTCCACCAGCAATGTTCAAACCCTAGCTCAACATTTTCCACATCCATTGTACCTCTCCAATTCAGGTGAGTTTTTTCAAGTGCTCAAAGACTGCGATCAATCATGTTTTCCTGCATCTCCCATTTTCTTTCCGATCCAACAATCAATTTTCCCGAGAAAGGAACAGAATGTGTTTGTTTAAATGCTTGAATTAACCAAAGCTTTATGTACATTCCAATAGAAGATTATCGAGAATTCTGGTGAAATGGGATTCAACTGCGTGTAATTGAGAATTCTAACTTGTCTCATCAGATTGGAGTTGTTTATATCGAATTGTTGCAATTGTTTTACTTTTGCAGGGACTAGGGATTATATAGTACCGTACTGAGTGATTTAGTAAGATGCAGCGTACTCCGTCAACAGTTGAGGAGCAGTTGATAGTGAAAGCAATTAAGGAAGAATGCTCTTGGGAGAGTCTCCCTAAGAGGCTTCAAGCGACTTTGAATTCTAAAGAAGAATGGCATAGAAGGTTAGTTTTCTCTTAATAGATGTGGTAGTGGAAAATGTAAGCATAAGATAGAAGTTTAGTTCTGATGCTATTTACTTTGAACTTGTTGAAGCTAAAGTGATATGACTTTTGCTCAAGTTTTGATTCTAGAATAGTGGAAGTGGTTGCTTGCATCAATACTGTTGAGCTTATAAATCAGATATGAAAACATGATATCATTCACCCATGAAGACTAAGCATTACTCATGGGTTTGACCTCTGATTTTTCGCCCGATTTATGCCTATTCATTAATACTGTTATTTATTTATTTATTTTTTGTTTAGAATTTTCAGATATTTCTTAGTATTGAAAGAAATTAAGTACATGGAAACTAGATCCACCCCACAAGACATATAGCGATATAGAACACACTTCCTGTTGTAAAAAATTGATGGTCTCATTCAGCTTAAGTCACAGACGCACAGGGAAATTATATTATGGGAATTTCAACAAAACCCTTGATCCATTACAAATATCAGTATGTAACACCAAATCAAAATTGAGAATAGTAGGGCGAGTACACTTGTAACAAAAAGAAAAACAATAGTAGGGCGAGTACTTCCTAAAACTTAAAGCTTGGTTCAAAATAACTTATGAAGGAAGTACATGGCCTAATACTGCCTAAGTGCGTGGTTACCTATAAAAAAGAGGCTAGATGCCTAAGACTAGGTTTGCATTCAGTCCTACTCCTCTTAGTAGTCCCAGGATGGCCTATGCCATTCTTTTGTAGATTTGGTTTCACGCATTGGCGAATAACTTACTCCGAAAGAGTTCTAATGCCAAATAAACTGTATATATGATAATTGATCTTGGATTTATAGGTGAAGGCACTGCATGAGATTCATTTGCTTGGTGGTTTCATGTTATGTACAAGAGTCATGCATGGCTATCTGGTAAAAGAAACACTATTAATGGAATTCCCATAGGAAATTTGATAAATCGAGGTTATTATTGACGAAAAATGGTTTTCGTAGTCAATAAGCAAATGCTTTTTCTAACATTTGAATCCATTACTTGGTGTCAATTTTTGCTAGCTGGCTAAAGGCTACAATAGAGAATGGAAACACAAGTTCTTTAAGGTTTTGGACTAACTTGACAAGTATGTATATATATATATAGATGTAATAGACAGTTTAATTTCTGAGAACCCGTGTGATCGAAAGCCAGGTGTGACAGTCACCTAATTTTTAGGTGATCTGATTATCATTAAACTTACTGTGATTTTACATTTTCTTATAGTCACCATTCTTTATGCAGGATAATTGAACATTGCATAAAGAAAAGGCTCCAATGGAACACTTGTTTTGCTCGCAAAGTGTGCAAAGAAGGTGAATATTATGAAGACATGATGCGTTATTTACGGAAAAGTTTGGCGGTGCGTATAACAGATAAAAACTCTTTCCTTTTCCTATTCACTATCTAGAATTCATATTGCTACAGTCTAATGAGTTTTTTTAATGTTAACTATGAAATTGTGCACTAAAAGCTTTGTGGGACTTGATGTTCCCGCATACATTGTCCTTCCTGTTGGCTTTTACTTCTTGAAAAAAAGTGGCTGCGTATATTTCTCTGGAAATTTGTAATATTGAACTTTTGGAAGAAATGATTGCATGTTGTCAATCATGTCCAGATAGGCCTTTTGATTGGGTTCCATGTGATCTCTATTGGTATACTTTATTCTTTTTTTCCCCCCTAAATTGTTGGTATACTTTCTAAGAGTCCATGTTAGAAAACATTCGTGCACAAAAATTCCCTTTAATTTCACTGTTCCTATTATACATTATAAAATTAATAGATTCTGTTGTTGTATTCTATTCTTCTATCTTATAAGTCATTTAACTTTCTTAAATATATATATATATTTTTTGCAGCTGTTTCCCTATCAACTTGCAGAGTATATTTGCCGCGTGATGAGGGTTTCGCCTTTCAGATACTATTGCGATATGATATTTGAAGTCATGAAAAATGGTACTTGGTTATTATTCTTATTTTTTGTGATGAATATTGGACATGGTTTAACATGCCATCTTTATGATAGCTGTCCTTCAGCCAAATTTTGCTTATGGCTTGGATGTTTGTTTTAAATTACCCTGATGGAAGCTATACTTGCGGATATAATCTCTTAAAGGATTTGTGTGCAAAACGCTTGAAACACGATACTAGATGTTTTGCTGCACATTTTCTAGGACAAGGTTGTTGAACCATTATTCAAGCACTGATTGTTTGGAAAAGAGAACTGCGCATTTGAATCATGATTACCTGTTTAATATCTTTACGTGTTAGTATTTATTCAGTTTTTTAATTCTTTTTAAATCATAGGAAAACCAGGACTGAGTTATATTTCTACATTCCTGATACTCTAGCCTAAATGTGGCATGATCTGTGCCTGGTGGCATATGCCTGTTGCTTTTCAACATATACTTTGAGCACATAAATGACTAACTGATACATTTGACTGAAATTAGACTTTTTTTTTTGTCTTCCTTATACATGTGACTGAAATTAGACTTTTTTGTCTTTCTTATTTTGCTACCATCTCCTTAAGTTGAATTCTTGTGCTTGGATTCTACATTTGTATCATTAATCAAGTGTCCAAATCACATTCTTTGTTTCATAGCTTACTTTCGTTTAGCTATGTATGTTTTTTTGTTAATCATTTAAACATTATTTGGGTTGTGATATGTTAGTATTTTATACATTTTTAATGGTTTCTTATCATTTGCAATCGTCCTTGTTATTTGCAGAGCAACCATATGACAGCATTCCAAATTTTAGTGCAGCTGATGCCTTGCGTCTTACAGGAGTTGGAAGAAATGAATTCATTGATATCATGAACAAATGCAGGTCAAAGGTACAATTTAAGAACACTTGCAGACTAACTTGCTGTTAAGCTTCTGTAGTATCTTTTACTGATATAGATGTATATTACTTGCCTATGTGTCTTTTCTTACATTTGCTCATATTATGATTGAACAACCTCAATAAGATGCTTGTCCTGTTTCACGGCAATGATTAAATGATTTCAAACATTGGTAAACACTTGGATACACGTGGAGAAAGCATGACATGGGTATGGTTATCTGTAGTTATGTCTTGAACTGCTTGTGTTTGTATGTAATCGATTCTCATAAATCTATTCTGACCTTGGCCAAATTCAGGTGCTAAACTGGTTGTCTGCCTTCCTATTTCTGTGACTATACCATTCTGTATTTTGGGAATTCTCTCTGTCTTCTTCATTTTCTTTCCTTTCTTCATTGTATTGAATTATACAAAATTGTTCCATTTGGTTGCTTTCTTTTAAAGACAGCTAAACTCCTGTTTTACTTTCATAATGAATAATATGGGAAACAGGGAGCCCTATATATCAATTTATTATTATTATTGTTGTTTTTTTTAAACGCTTGTTGTCTATGTCTAGTCAGAAATCTCAAATTGTGTTTTCAGTGTTCTCACGTCATGAATGGCTCATGACTCACAATTGTCAGGAATCAAATACATTGCAAAGTGTGTATTTCTTTTAGTGAGTTGTGGTAACGCATGAGTACTTTTGTATTGTCATTTAGTCATCCTGTCAACATTTTGCCATTCTTGTGACAACAAATAGGTATAAATTTAGGGGCATAGACACACCTATAATTGAAGGTGCCCTGTATTTTCAACAACCGCTCTTATACCTTCAATTTGTTAGTTTGTTGTCAGATATTGGTACCTCCCCTATTCGGATTGTAAAACAAACCAATTTACTCAAGCTCGGCTTGGTTAAGAGGCTCATTTGAGATCGATTCACGACATAGACATGAGCAAAGGTCGTGTGTTTTACGATTATTAAAAAATCAAGGTACTTGAGTTTGGCTTGGAGATATTTGATCATATTGTGGAGCTCCTTAATTCTTTTGAGTGGCTTTTGGGCAATCCATTGCTCAGCTCATCTCATCTCATCTCATCTCACCCTTTACAACCCTGCCCTTCCCCCAAAGGTAAAAGAAGAGCTTTTTTAATGTCCCTCCAAACTCTCAATGCTATTATTCTAATTCAATTTTTTATATCTTTAGGTGCTCATATGATTTGATTTTGATCCATTATCTTGCATATTTTTACTTTGACCTAAAATTTTGAGGGTTTTTTTTCTCAATATTATTGCCCCGAAATGGTCCAATGCTTTTAATTGTGATCCCAACACTTTTATAATCGTTTATGGTATAATTTGGGATAGAAGAATTTTGAAAGGGTCATTGCAAGGTGCGGTGGTAAATGCTCAATCTATCAAGTGTGAGAACGCACCATTATATAGAACTCTTCTATAATCTTCAGTTTTCTTGGGAACAGACTTCTGCACATAATTTCAAGAGAAAAAGATTTATATTAGGTATGAATTGAAAATTTTTAACTACAAACTAAACGCTGTGAATATGGCTAAGAATTTAGAAATAGCAATATTTTTCTTCTTCAAGAAGTGAGAATATTTTAAGAATAAATGGACTAAAGTTGGTGCAAGTCAGGCAATTTGTTTGCCAATAAATTTGAAGATATCAAGTGTGAGAACGCATGTTCCAAATCTTGAGAGCAGTCACTTTCGTGTAAATAATGCCAAAGGGTAGGTCTGTATCCAGGACCACTGTTTTATAGACTCTTTTATAATCTTCAGTTTTCTCGGGAACAGACTTCTGGACATAATTTCAAGAGAAAAAGATTTATATTAGGTTTGAATTGATTTTTTTTAACTACAAACTTATTGCTGTGAATATAGCTAAGAATTTAGAAATAGCAATCTTTTTCTTCTTCAAGAATTGAGAAAATATTTTAATAATAAATGGACTAAAGTAGCTGCAAGTCAAGCAATTTGTTTGTCAATCAACTTTGAAGATATAAATCTATACTGCATAATGGCCTTCCATATGCGGCCTATGTTAAAAGCTGGAACTAATAATGTTATGAGAAAATAACATGTATTAGCAATTCATAAGCGATGTAAAAAAGAATTGTCTCAGACAATGAAAGGGTTAAGCAATTGAGATGACCCTTTTTGCCACTGCCTTTGCAGAAGAATCTCCTTCCTTTTAAGATTCTATTCTTAACCTTGGTCCAGGGACATTACCAAGGCTTGTTTTCTTGTATGAGTTTACGGGAAGAAAACAAACTGAAAGGATAAACAAACCCACCCGATGGATTGCTGAGCTACAAGTCCTATGATACAGAAGTGGGATTCTCAAAAAAGCCAAGGTTGTGGGTGGCTAAGAGGGCCTGCAGGGGTAGTCTTATCTAACTGCTCACTCAAGAACTCAAACTTAGAATGACAGACTGTCATAAGTATCACTGAACCTTCTATCACTCAACAAAGCCTTTTTTACAACTGTGTAATGTTGGCTACAGGAATCATAATTTTCCATTCTGCTTTGTCCAAGGCCATAGCCTCAATTAAACCACATGTTAACATACCATTCCTTACCAATTTACTCGTGTTAACTTTGGTCTTTCCCTTCCCCTGGCATTAGCAGCTATGTGTACTGTACTCTTCCTAATTGGCGCACTTAGTGGTCTTCTTTCTACATGTCCAAACCATCTAAATCAATTTTCTCTAATTGGTGCTACTTAAGCCATTTCTGGAATGTGTTCATTTCTAATTCTATCCTTTCTTGAAATTTTGCACATTCATCACAATCTTCGCATTTTTTTTTTGAGGCAAGAAACACACACACCCCCCCACTTGCTCCCATGGAGACGTCAACCCTTGACCTTCTACTTTGGAAGGCAAGGAAGTACCACTAGGCTACACAACATTTTTTAACATTCACATTTTTACCACACTCACTTTATACACATTATTTATTAGTTGCATAACATTCTGTTCCATGAAGCACAACTGGTCTAATAACTGTTTTTCAGAATTTCATTCACAATATACTGGATGCACTCCTCCGTTTAACCCATCTTGATTAACATCATCTCCAATTTCTTCTTCATTATGAAATTGAGCCAAAATAATGACAACATTCATTTTTTTTTTTGTACCTCTTGATCATTAATCTTTTCTACCGCCCTGTTTGTATTTTTTGATTTGCTAAAATTGCTCTCCATGTGTTCCTGCGACAGTGCCTAGGTTCGACTCACATCCGCCTCAATCAGTTCAAGTTTCAACCAAGGGTTGTAGCCTAGTGGTATCTCCTCTACCTCCCAAAGTGAGAGGCGAGGGTTCAATTACCTATAGGGGCAGAGGAGTGTGTGAGTTTCATCCCAAGGAAAAAAGAATTACTCTCCATATATTCAGTTTTATTCTTACTTATTTTATTTTAGAACTTCCTTCCAAACCTCCAATTTGGCACTGACTCCTCTAATTTTATCAATTAAATCATTATCATCAGCATACAACATGCCTCATGGAATCTCATCTTGAATGTGTCTTGTCAGTTCAAACATAACTAACCAAGGCAAAAAGATATAGGCTTAATGATGACCCTCGATGTAAACCTACAGTAATTGGAAATTCACTTGATATACCAATATATAAAAATATATATTGGTATTAAAATACTTTTGTGCCACTCGTCTGACATTCTTTTGTTATTACTTGTTACTAACCTATTAAACAATTTTGTTAGCCAGGACACGCCAACATCTCCTAAACACTTCAAAACCTCAATAGGAATGCTATATGGTCCTAAAGCCTTTCCAATTACATTTTCCTTAATACATTTTGACCCCGCATGGTTGATCCTATGGAAAAATATATTGTCTCTTAAGGTTACTATATTCTTCGAAGTGTAAGCTTCCCATATGATTTTCATTTAATACCTTCTTAAAGTAACTTATCCATATTTCTTTAATTTCGTCATCTTTTACTAGAACCTTTAGATTTTCACTCATGATGCATTATATATGGCTAAGATCTCTAGTTTCTCTCTCTCTAAGTTTAGCAAGTTTCCTTAGGTAATGTTCATATTTCTTTAGATTCTTCATGGATATCCTTTGATACTCTTGTAATACATTTTTTTTTTTTGATAAGTGATACTCTTGTAATACATTTAGTCATTCTATTCCATATTAAGTTTGTTTTATCTTCTACATCCCTGTTGCTTATGTTAGTATCCTATTCTTAAATTATTATAATTTCTCCCCAATGAAATTCCACTACCTAGTTCTTGGGTTTGTAATTCTCTTTTTCCTTATATATTGTCTCTTTATATATGTGTCTAAAACTAGTAACCTATGTTGTGATGTTAAGCTCTCTCCTAGGATAACCTACAATCTTTGCTTCTTAAGAGATCTACCTTTTTAGTTAGAAAGAAGTCGATTTGGCTCATGTTTTATCCACTTTTAAAGGTTATTAGATGTTCATTTCTCTTTTTGAAATAGGTATTCCCAATTATAAGATCATATGCACTGCAAAGTCTTAAGTAAGGTAGCCTCCCCAGCATCATTTCTATCTCCAAATTCGTGTCCACTGTCCACCATGTATCATTTCATACCCTTCACAATCTTTTCCTACATGACCATTAAAGTCTGCTTCTTATATATAATTTTTCTCGTTCTGTATCCCTCGAATTAATTCATCCATATGCTCCCAAAATTGTGTTTTAATGTGTTTGTCTAGCCTGCTTGGGGTGCACAGGCGCTAATGATTCTAACTATAGTTCTTGTAATACAAGTTTTATTATATTATCCTATCCTCTTTTCTAATGTCCTGTTAAAAGGAAGCTATAATAGGGAGGTAGCTATTGGAGTCTTGGAGATAAAGCTAACCATTGGCCTTAAAAAATCTTTTTGGCACAAGGAGGCTGCTTTCAAACACAAACATCCACCTCATGCTTAACAAGAGATCGAGTAGAAACACAGGCAAGAAAGTACCAAGTCCAAGCTGGTCTTAGTAGTCAGCTCATTTGACCTTTGTGTACATCTTGGATTCTGCTGCATCACCTAGTACTTACCAAGACACTTTCCACTTGGCAAACAGAAATAAAATTAATACATCATGTTTCCATCTTCAGATGACATTCTATTTCCTTTGTAGCAGAAACCCATTTGACTTTCCAAATTCCCAATAGTTCTATTGTGAATAATTTATTGTGTGTTATAACTTATAAGATTTATCATCATCAATCCTGTGTAGTAAGCTTTATGCTCTTTTTAAAATGGGTTTCCAAATTCCCAGTAGTCCTATTGTAAATAATTTACATTGTGAATAATTTATTTATGTATTATAACTTATAAGTTTTATCGTCATCCAATCCTGTGTTGTAAGCTTTATGCACTTCTTTTCTTGAATATTTTTAGTTTCTTCCATCTTTCTGTCGAAATCCTTGTTAGCCCCATTGTCTTTACTGTGGGGACTGGTTTAAAATCATTAATTATGATGTTTATGGAAAGTCGTATAGAGCGATGTACTGCACTTATTATTTTCTTACCTCATTTACTAATTCTGAGCTATCCAGAAAATTATGTGGAAGCTGAATAAGTCAATTGCCAAGGAACTATTACCTACACAACCTGTGGACATTGTAATCGATCCGTGGTGGGGAGTTTGTCTTGTCAACTTTACACTGGAAGAATTTAAGGTGACATGTCTAATGATTCCCTTTACGTAAATACTGTACCGTAAATAAAGAGTAACCAACTTCTTTAAATTTATTGGCAATCCAGCTAGTGCACAGAGCCCTCAAATATACATGAGTCCAAGCTGTACGTGATTGATTCAAGACAAGTTTCTTTTATAGAAATATAAGACAAGTGTTTTCTTTTCTTCTTTCTCATTACTGCAGAAACTCTCAGAGGATGAAATGGCAACAATTGATAAAGTTTGTAAGGAGGAAGCAAATTCATTCATCCTTTTTGATCCTGACATTGTGAAGGGTCTTTACAGACGGGGATTGATCTACTTTGATGTCCCTGTTTATCCTGATGACCGCTTCAAAGGTAATGTTTTTTCATTCGCAATTGCCATACCAGTACCCATACTCATATCCTGTCTAAGTTTGCATACCTAATTCTTGGACGCTTTTTACTCGAATATTTGTATCCTATACTTTGAAGGATGGGTGAATCAGACCTCTAGACACACTGCAGTCGTACCTGAGTGTAGGTAACATAGTTGTGTATCAAAGGCCTTCTGCTAACATAAAGGATTCCCACAGTTAGGTGATTGCTTGAGACAGAAGAAGACATACCTCATTATACTGGGAAGAGGGTGACTTGCCCTTGAGAATCTTAATTTAAATCTTTCTGTTTAATTGAGTATAAAGCACATCTACTCTACACCTATAAAGCCCCTTTCTTTATGGAGGAAATGGAAGTTTTTCTTGGGGGGCATTGACTTCTAGTTGACCTGTTAAATTGGTCATGAGTTTTATTGCAATAATTATTCTCTGTCTCTCTGAATTATATAATTTATTGTCTTGTAAGACTGTTATATTTGGAACTTCTAAAATGGTTTTGTCTGTTCTTCAATACTTCCTAATTGAAAAACCTTATATATTGTTTAATAGGTTAAATATATAGCTGATAAAATAAATAATTTTTCATTATTTCCAATTTATTTATTTATTTATTTTTTGGCAAGCTGAAAATTGTAGTGAAAACAATTATGTTTTTCTTTCTTGGTTAAGTGTTTGCAAAATGTGGTGAGTTAGTAAGATATGTCTGTACCTAACTATATTATGTCTGTACCCAACTATATTATGTTCTATTTCTGTTTTCCTTTTCCTCACTATTTATTAGTTTGGAATGCTAATGCTTACAGCGTTTCAGTTTCCAGGCTTGAAGGGTTTGTTTCCAACAGGGAGCAGTCCTACGAAGATCCCATTGAGGAGTAAGGCAGTTATATTAATAATGAATACGTTGTTTTTCATTTGCTATCATCTTCCTAGCGGAGAAGTTAAGATGCTAACCACTTTAAGGCCATTATCCAGGTTATTGTATGCTGTTTTTGTGGTTTCAAGTGAGAATTCAACTGTGGCTGAATTGGCTACAACTTTACAGGCTGACCTTTCTCAGCTTCAAGCTGCTGCATCTTTTGCTTGTCGATTAGGGTGGGCGGTAAAATTAATTGATCCTGCATCTGTTCTTCAAGACACAACTGTATCAGGCGCTTCTAACATTACCCTCAGTGATGACGAAGATGGTTCTCATGCTAGTTTGGACCCAACGAAATTCTCTGCTGATGGCAGATCTGTTCAACCGGGAGATGGTTTAGGGACAGAAAACTATGGCCCGGCTGCTGATTATGCTCGTGTTGCTTTTGTAGTTGATGCTAATATAACATCATATCTTATGATGGGGTCTGTTTCACCAGGTTTGTTCCTCATTTTTCATTTTTTTTTCTCCTTCCATGTATGATGAACTCATCCATTATCTCATCCTGATTTTTCCTTCAGTGTTTTGTCTGCATATATGTATGGTATTTGGATTTATTCATCCTTGTCATTAAAGTGCTTTTGTTTGGTATCAAATTCTTATTATTGTAGTTTATGATTCGATAAAGTAAGCTCTGGATTTACAGTATTACATTGATTTATAATGCAGTAACATCTTAGTAGTGAATGACATTGCATTTAATCCAAATTATCCATTACTAAACAATTAAGCATAATATAGTAACATCTTAGTAGTGAATGACATTGAATTTAGTCCATCTACTTGTCATACAATTCAAGTTGTCTTTTACCATTTAAACAAAGCAGTTAAAGAAGAGATTATGCAAAATATCTATAACTAAACAATTAAGTACAATGCAGTTAAAAAGTGATCTTTAAAAATCACTAAATATCAAATTCCAACGAAATCCTAACTTTGGGACTCCTCCTTTCCATATCCATTTCTCCTGATAAAACAACGCACCATTTGGGAGTTCACCTAACTGAAACAAAATTATAATAATGTTTGTTAGTGATGAATTTGTGATATATTCGTGGGGACAATGATGGCGTACTGCTAGATCGACTGGTCAAATAAAACCTTTGACTCTTACAAGCAGGGGAAAGGAATTGAAGGGATTGGTTGAGGAAGAGATGATGAAGTGTGATTGCTCTAATTCTCTCCTAGACTTTATCTTATTTCAATCGAGGAGTTAGGTTATGCCCTTTATTGACTTAGACATGATCTTACGATAGCTAGAAGATCAAACACTTAAAAGGAATAAGTTGAGTGTCAATGTCTCAATAATTCAAGTTACGACAAGTAGAGAGGGGTTTAAACTTAAAGGATCATTCTCCTGTGTGTGCAGACAGACTCTCAAGTGCAAAAATATAATACTAAGTTAGATAACCAAAAATTAGAATTTGCGACCATTGACCATGTTCTTTTGTCATCTACGAACACTTGATGATTCTGAACTCTTCTTTACTGAGAAACTTTATACTTATAAAAAAAACAATGAGGAACTTTATGTTTATCCACTTGTTTGAACTCACTTACATTGCTATTGTAGAAACAAACTGCATCGGGTTTATCACAATAAATTCTCAATAGTCTTGTGAGAGAATCCACAACTTTAATGTCGTTCACTGAAATGGGGTCTATTTGCCCCAAAAACGGGTCTGCACAGAGAGGTTAGAGAGAGAGAAAGAAAAAGGGGCGAGAGAGAAAGAGAGGGGGAGAAGATCCAGTGCGATGACCAAAAAACAGAAAAAGTAAGCAGCCAATAAAGGAGTCCGGGCTCGGGCGAAAAGTTATATAACATAACTTAGAATCTTTTAAATCAGTAGTTAGAAATCTCATCACTCATAATAATGTTGGTACTTAACACATACCATGACTCTGCAACATAGTGAATCAAGTAGAAATCTCAATCACTCATAATTTTCATACAATTCAAGTTTTCTTTTAATATTTAAACAAAGAAATTAAAGAAAATTATGCAAAATATCAATGACTAAACAATTAAGCATAATGCAGTAACGTCTTAGTAGTGAATGACATTGAATTTAGTCCATCTACTTGTCATACAATTCAAGCTGTCTTTTACCATTTAAAGAAAAGATTATGCAAAATATATATGACAATACAATTATGTAGTTTGAGTGGGTTGAGAATTTGTGAAATCTGAAGCAGTACTATTGCCTGGAATGAATAAATCTTTTGTTAGTTTTTGGTGCATAGAATCTCTGTGATACTCTCATGTTGCAGTGTATGAATGTTTTCTAATGAACTTCAACCTAATTTTCTTCAACATACTGTGGTTTCTTGTAAGAAAAACGGGTTCACTCAAATGGTTAAAGATTGAAACTCCACCATGGTCTGGACGTTCGCAAGGAGGTTACATTAGTGATGACGTGATATTCTTCAAAGAAGTAGAAAGCACAAAATCATTTTTACTCGTGGTTGCATAATGTTCAAGATGGCTGGTGAATCAGTTAATTGT
>JAOTQH010000040.1:5096782-5109113 GCA_025631255.1 Cornus kousa
ACCCATTTCTCTTTAACGAAATATGAAGGCCATGTACATGCAGGATATTCATAATTGTAAGGTCTTGGAAAGAGAGAAATATTCCAAAAACTCCTGAACAGTGCCTAAAGAGGAGGACTTCCAACTGAAGAGAGATGAAAAAGCCAATTTACTTTAGTTGATTATTCCCCATCTTCAAATATTCTCCTACCACCCATAGATCCTCATTGCCAATGTTCTCTCCCTCTGCTTATTTCAAACAGCAACATGAGACATAATGGAGCCACCTTCTGATGATGCTACTCCTGAATTCTCTCATGAATCACCAAGTATAACAGATTAAACATTGACTGGCATAATCCAACAGATACAAAGCACAAAATAAAGAAGAGAAAAAAGAAAAAGAAATGGAACACTGAGAACTCTAAACTCGATGTACTATGATGAAGGTCATTTGCAGATTTGTAATCATTCTTGTCCTTCAGGAATCTCCCATCCTTTAGTAATAAATTATCAACTATCAAATATTTGTCCCTAGCTACAGTCATCACAAAGAAAACGACTTCCAAAGGCACACAAGATTTCCACACCTTTTAATATGAGACGGCTTCACATGCGGAACCTCTCAACGGCTCTTATTCCAAGTTCACATAATCTTTGATTCTAACAATGTGTATAGGATATCATTTCTCAACAAATACATAACCACCTTAAACGCCAGTCATGATGCTTTTAAGAAAGATTGGAACCTCTCTCTTCCTCCTAAAGAAGTTAAAGAACATAATATTGAAACCAGGCCTCCTACTATGCCAGAATGAAGACAAGATATACAAACTTCTTAACGGTCATGCCTTAGCACCAAACACCATGAGTTCCACTTCTTAGTATCTCCCACCTTGGAATAACTCTTTCAGATAATTAGTTGGTGTTCTTAATTTTTTCCTGAGGTTCCGCACCATAACCATCCCTCACCTCAGTGGATGTCCAAACTCCACCAACACATTTATATTTTAAATGTATTCATTGTCTGCCCTCCAAAATCATTTCCCATGTGAGCATAAATCATAATTTCGAAGTCCTTATTCCTAGATTGCCAACTTCCACAGGCATTGAAATATATCTCCTATCCATGGATTTTGAATTCTTCATTGCAAAGAACTCTCTTTGTGATTGTTATAATAGTTAACAATATTTAGACTTTTTTCTTTTTATTGATTTATTTATTTTTATGTTGGAAAATCTATTACTTGTCTTCCTCACCTATCAAAAGAAGAAGAACAAAATTTTAAATTGAGTTCCTTCCAAATGAATGCTTCTAAAGATTCTGGGCTATGGCATCAATTGCAAAGTGTTGGGGCCATGCCATTTATCTCTACTTGAAGAGTTTGTAAGGTGGTTGTTTGACCCACTCCTCATCATCTAATTATGTTCAATCGTAAAGCTTTCTTTCACAGAATTTCTTGGATGGTCCAAACCAAGAAAGATAATAGAGATAAGAGCTCTTTATTTTGTCAAAGGAACATAAAAGTTGCTTTTCCTTGAGGCAGGCTGCTGATGGCTTCTGCTGTATTTCCATTTAATCGGTTGGAGAGGGCACTGGAAGATCTCCAATCTTCTAAAGAAGTTCACAGTACCATATAGGTTCTTAGATTTTCGGTTCTACGAAAATCTTAGATTGGCAATTAAAAGGCATACTTGCTTCAGAGAAATTTGTTTTGGAGTAATTAGGAACCATGTTGAAAGATTATCTGAAAGTATAATTTACTTAAAATAGGTATCCTCATTCATGAAGTAGGAACTTGTTGGAATTTCAGCGTGCTTTAAGTTTGATGCTATGAATATCTTGTTCTGCTTGAGACTAGGTCTCTATCTTAAGTTTTGGTTTTCATAATTTTTCACTGGAATGCTATGAACTTTCGGTAGAGTGAGCTATTGGGATGGCTCCTGTTCATATTGTGTTGAAAAAAAAGTGTTGATCCTCTTTCTTTTGCAGGCTTGAAATCTCATGCTGTGACATTATATGAAGCGGGAAAACTGGGTCATGCTAGCATTGCAGATCTTTGCAATGATCTGAGTACATTAGAGGGAACAAAATTTGAGGGAGAGCTGCAGGAATTTGCCAATCATGCATTTAGCCTTCGCTGTGTTTTGGAATGTCTGGCAGCAGGTGGAGTTGCTACAGATGAGAGCCTTGTGGAAGTTTGTGATAAGATGAGTATGATATCTTCAAATGAAGAGGCTACTTCTTTGGTAGCTGACATTAATTTGACAGACAAATCAGGACATTCTGGTATGAAGGTAGCTGGGGTAAATAGTGATAGTTCCCTGCTTTCAGGAACACCTCAGGAGGATTCCATTTTGGCTGATCCTGTAAGTGGAAGTACAGGTGATGAGAATATTCCTGCCACTATATCTGAAGAGGGTAGTTACTTAAGGGAGGATTCTAAATCAGACCCTAGATTACAGGATGATGAGAAACCAATGTCTGCTCAAGGTTTAGAAGTCGGAGACGGAACTTCAAGGAGAAAAAAGAAATACCGTGTGGACCTTCTCCGCTGTGAAAGTTTGGCTGCTCTTGCGCCAGCAACTTTAGATCGGATGTTTCTTCGTGACTATGATATTGTTGTATCTATGGTTCCTCTTCCTCATTCTTCAGTTCTACCTGGACGTAAAGGTCCCATTCATTTTGGTCCTCCTTCTCATTCATCTATGACACCTTGGATGAAATTAGTACTGTATGCAGCTGTGGCTTGGGGACCTCTATCAGTAGTTCTAATGAAAGGTCAATGTTTACGATTGCTTCCTGCACCATTGGCTGGTTGTGAGAAAGCCCTCATATGGTCTTGGGATGGATCCACGATTGGAGGTTTGGGAGGCAAGTTTGAAGGAAGTTTAGTTAAAGGAAGTATACTTTTACATTGCTTAAATTCTCTTCTCAAACACTCGGCTGTGCTGGTACAGCCCCTCAGCAGATATGACCTTGATGAGAGTGGAAAAATTGTCACTATGGATATTCCATTGCCTTTAAAGAACTCAGATGGTTCAATTGCTCATATAGGGGAGGAATTGGGACTATGTAGAGAAGAAAGTTTGAAGTTGAATTCTCTGTTAACTGATATAGCAAATAAGATAGAACTCTGGACCATTGGTTATATTCGACTATTAAAACTTTTCAAAGAAAGAGAGTCAAACCAACTTTCACCTGATGATGAGATGTATGAATGGGTCCCATTGAGTGTGGAATTTGGGATTCCACTATTTAGTCCAAAATTATGCAACGATATATGTGAAAGAGTGGTTTCTTCGCAATTACTTCAAACAGACTTACTTAATACGCATCATGATGCGATGCAAGACTTAAGGAAAAGGTTACATGACATCTGTGTCGAGTATCATGCAACAGGTCCGACTGCAAGACTTCTTTACCAGAGGGAGCAATCAAAGGATTCTTCGCGACAACTTATGAACTATGCAAGCGGAAGGTGGAATCCGCTTGTGGATCCTTCTTCTCCCATTTCGGGAGCCTTGAGTGAGCATCAGAGATTAAAACTTGCTAACCGACACCGTTGCATGACAGAAGTTTTGAGCTTTGATGGTAACATTCTAAGGTGCGTCTAAATCGATCTTCTTTTATGTGTTTGCATGTGGCATATGGTTTACCTAATATGATGTTACAATTACTGTTTCCATATAAGAGCTTGTTGTGTATTTGAAGTTTAATCAAATATTTTTTTAATGCATTAGTTTCTGTATTATCTTTTCTTTCCTATTTGCTACTGTTTTTTTCCCCTTTGTTTTTTTTTTTTTAGCTTTTGTTTCATTTTTTCTTGTTATGATTTTGCTATTGTATTTCTTTTTTGTGCAAAAAGAAACTACATTTATTGATAAATAGGCAAAGGACAAGGTATCCTCTCCTAGAGAAGTACAAAATGATGGTTATCCAAGAAGCATACACCAATATACGGGGCATATCTCATTATCCAACTCCCCCCAAATACATAAAAACTAAAAGAGCCTTCTAAGCATCTGAAACATTATAGTCCCTCAATCTTCTAGACCATTCATCTCTTCATTTGAAGATCTTTGTGCCTGATTTCACTCCTATTGCTAAATGTTGAAGCATTGTCTATGTAGTCTCTATGAGAATGCTAGCTCTAATCAACCTTGCTGTCAATAATTAACTAAAGTTCCTCCAGACCACTCAATGTTAAAAACCAATCTTATTCTGGTTTTTGATTTAAACCTCATGAGGCTTTATGTTGCACAATTTTATGTGCGAAAACTTCCACAAGCAACGAAGATTTCTAGGTGGTTGTGCTTTTAAGTATTGTTGTCCTGGCACAGGTGAGTCTTTTGCTTTCTTGAATTTTTAGTGAAACTATCATTTTTTCAAGTATTCATCTACTCATAAATTTAATAATATAAAGTAGAACCTTAAGATTGTTTCTGAATAGTAAACATTAAAATTTCTTGTTACTTCTAAATCATATAACCAATATCAATGACTTACTGTTCTATAAAGAGATTGGTAATTTAAATATTCTATTGAAGTCTTCATCTTTTTATTTCAGATATCCTGATAAGTAGTTAAAAGAGAGAGAAAGAAGTCCTCTAGAAAGAAAAATTATAGGACACCTAATTTGGTAGCCTGATAAGGCACGATGGATGTGGTAGTCAAATGTGCGAGTCATCATGTCTTAAAAAGTATATGATCATTTTGTCCTTTTCCAAGTGAAAGGTTTGGGGACAGAGATTAGTTGCAAGGATTTTTTTTCTTTGATATCCTTGTTTTAAATGGTATATAAGATGTGAGTTAATGTAGTATCATTCCTACCTTGTTACCATTAATAGAAAACTTATTCTTGAGTCATGCACGTAGGATTAACCATAGGTTTAGAGGTTTAGACTATTGCCTACCTGACACGGCTCTCCTCTTTCTTGACTAGTAATGATAGGCCCATACTAAGGCAATGAAATAAAGTCAGCGAAGTTCTTGCTTGCTCACGTACAAAAGTCCAATGACCAGACTGCTAATGAATAGCTTTGTTTAGGCTGAAGGTGTTTGCAAGAAAAAGGCATGAGATAATATGGTGCCCTATGTCTTGATTGCTGGAAATGCACCAAGTAGAACATACTTGAGAAGAGTGTACCTGTTGTCTATGCTAAATTTGTTTAAGGCTGTATTAGTTGAGATGAGTCGATTGGTATCTAATTTTCCAATTGTATGAGGAACAAGATACAATAGGACTGTTACACTACAACTGTTCCATTTTTTAATTTGATACAATGGGGCTGTCTTATTTTCCAATTGTATAAGGACTATAAGATCAGCTTCTCTAAACTGGTTAACTTGTTGTCTTGTTCAGAGCCAGTCCTGTATAAGAATCTCTGGGATCCAAATTTGGGCTTGCCTTGGACTGCTGATAAGGCAAAAGACTAAATTATAGCAGCCATGCATGGCTGATTTGAAACACAGGCCTATTTACGTGAGGCTTGTTTCCATATGTAATTACAAAAAAATAAATAAAAAAGGATCTAATTAATGAGTATTGGCATAATGTAAAACAAATTTACTTGGAATGGAATTTGAGAGGACATTGGTGATGAACTGGGTGTTTTTCCAAGTGTAATATGGGGCCAAAATTTGAGACCATCAGATATGGGATGTTATGCAGGTCAGATCTGCTTTTTTGATGTACAAAGTAAGGGAATCATGAATTTGTTTTCTCACATCATGCGGAAGATATCATTGACAATGGACAACAGCCACAAGAGATAATTTTCAAAATATTTGGCGTGGCACTGATAAAAACCCTGTTGTATGCTTCCCTCTTTGAATTGATTTCAATCAAGATACAATTGATCAAATATCCTACATTTTCTTTGTAATCCTCCTTCCCTGTGCCTCCCGAACAAATAAAGAAATTATTAGTGCATTGCACAATTCATTTAAGAAGCCTCTCCAACGGGGGGGCTGAGAAAAGTTCTGCTGAGCAAATAGAAATATTTTAGCAAATTAGTGAAGTAAATGAGTGGATTTGGAAGTAGCCCTCTTGGTCCATTTCAATGTTTGTAATGTCAGAATCTCAGTTCCTTCAGGTTTCTCTAATTAGGACAGCCACTTGGGATAAGTTGTCTGTTTAGACATTTGACCTGCTATGATTTCCACACCCAATTAGTTGCTGATTACATTTGTAGCAAAAGGCAATTCTTAACCCTACTATGGTTCATTATAACTCTGTTTTAGTACCTTTATGCTTCTTCTTGTAACTTCGGTTTGCATTTAATTTGTTGTTCACTGATGGTCCCCCCTTCGCTTTAGGGTTGGGGTGGCAAGGATCTTGACAAACACTATTATGCCTCTATTGCGGAGGGTAAAAGAAATAAAAGAATTGTTGCTGCTTGTTTCCAGGGATGTTGTGTTGCTTACTGGCATAAATATTGAAGAACTTCATTCTTGGTTTGATAAACTTTAAGGCTGAATGATTTTCCTTCAGATAGCCTCTCGATTTCCATGGGTGTGGCAAGGGAATGCTATACCCTTAAAATCTGCATCTTGAAAATGCATTATTGTTAAAGGAGAATAATTATAAAATTCTAATGACTTTAAGAGTTATGTTGCATCTTTTACCGTACAGAAAAGTCCTCTTCTTATTTAGCTATTATGGTAAGAAATGAACTCCTAGCCCCATTGCTCACTTTTTTTTAACGTCATGCCAACAAGTAACCTTGATACAATCTTCTTTTGGTTTGAACTGGTCTATTGGCCCATCAGTACATGGGCTAATATTATTATATTTTTTGTGACTTAACATTTTTACCTTTATATACTTTTAAAATGAATAGTTTGAAATGACAGTTATGCGCTATTCGTAATAATGTGCTGGAGTTGTGCCTTATCGGTGGTCTGGGTTTACTTGTAGTTTACATTTTTCGTTCCTTATTACCTATTCTCTCGAATCCAAAGAGACTTGATAGGGATGAATCTGTTAGGGGCAAGTATCAGTGCAATTATGATTTGTTCAGTTTCCAATGTGTGTTTGAGTGAACAAATTTGTCGCATGTAACAGGGTCATCGTGAAAACCCAAAAATATTTGTTGGAACAAAGAGAACTGAGGTTATATATATATATTACAATGACCATATCTTAGACCATTATTTTGGAAATCTGAATATTAATAGCTTCATTTCATTGCTAAGAAAAGGAAACCAGAATAGTTACTTTCATGTGTTGTCCTAAAATTTCCAATCATTGTTATTTTTTTTTTGTAATGCATCAAATGAAGCAGTAATGATTTTACCAGATATAATTTTGTTAGTATTTCTCGCTGATTCGAGAATTTCCAAAACCCCCATGATTTTTTTTATGATATCTGCAGATCATTCGCTCTTGGTTCTGTGTACGAAGCTGCTACAAGGCTCGTTGAAGAAACTTCTCTCACAAGTACACAGAAATCCGAATCAGATGATGCTGACAGCAGAGAAGTAGCCTTTCCTGGTGTTAATCTTCTTTTTGACGGATCTGAGTTGCGTCCATTTGACATAGCTGCTTGCCTACAGGCTCGCCAACCAGTCTTGTTAATAGCAGAGGCTTCAGCAGCCTGCACATCTTCTGCAATTAAATAGAGTTTAGAGCTATAATATTGCATGGTATATTAGTTAGAAGAGTTTCTTCCAGTTCTTACAGATCAGAAAGATCTTGTGCTGCATGTCATTATTCCATGCTGCTGTTTTGCTGATTCTTCTTCTTGGAGGTTTCTCATTGCGGACGAGCACAGACTAATTTTTAAGGTAAAAATCAAAGATTTTTTTTTTGGTTAATCTTTCATTTTCAAGATAATATTCACCCCCTAAACTTGGTGTTCTGATTCTTTTAAATGCTAAATTTTTATGATATGAAGTTATGAAGTAAGACACTATTGGTGCGGGACCTACAAATCTCAATATGGTTGCACAGTAGAAGTTTTCTTGGCCTCAAAATTGTTGATTTTTATTGAGTTGAATCTTACTGATTATGTTGTCACTTTTTCCCCATGAAACATTTTTGGTAAAAATGCAAAAAAAAAAAAAAAAAAAAAAAATGCCCTTTGAATTATAACTTTTTGGCTGATTAAGCTATTGAACTAATAATTTGGCAAAAAGAGACCCTGAACTATTGAAAAAACTTGCAATCACCCCCTATTCTCAGTTTGCCACTAAAAGAATATTGGATCAGTTGACAATTTTAGGAGATGTACTAAAATGCCATTGAATGAGAAATAGTAAAAAAGAAAAAAAAGCAGAAAACCCCATGAACAATCAATTTTGGCAGCTTACCCCCTGAACGAATCAATTTGGCAAAAAACCCTTGAACTATAGAAAATATTTGCACTTGTCCTCTCACTTCTGTTTGCCTTTGAAAGAAGAATGATTCTGTTAACAATTTAGGAAAAGTACTAAAATGCCTTTGAAGGAGAAATAGATAATGATAAAATAAAATGGAAAAAAGCTGATGTCGTTTTTTATTGTTGTAGATGTTGCAGTTGAAAAGAGACATAAATGGGTAAAATCGTCATTATAATAAACGTATATGGCACGTGCCACACCCGAGACTATACCATTCTTAATGGAAAATAGAAGAGGGATGATGGCAAATTTTTTTGATAGTTCAGTGTTTTTTTGCCAAATTATAGTTCAAAGGGGTAATCTGCCAAAAAGTGAGAGTTCGTGGGGGTATTCTGCACTTTGCCCAACAATTTGAATTTGTAAACTGAGCATATATAAAATTCTAATATTTGTTTGCTTATTGCTTGGATGAACTGTGACTAACATTTATAATTTTAAGGTGCTATTGAAACACTCTTCAACTAAATAAGTATGGGCTTCTGTCTACCATCTTCTTGGTTTTCACTTTTAATGTTCTGGTTCTGTTTGCCCCGGAAGATACTATTTCCTGGTAATTTTCTTGTCTGTCCCTATTGCCATTACAGGATTGGCTGCTGCAAGAGCAATGTATAACTTAGCTAACAGCCAGTACAGTTACACAAGTACTAACTCTGGTGGCCGGCAGTCAAGCAATAGTAGTAGTGATGGTAATTTATCATTAAGTAACAGTTGTCAGTGATCAGGACAGCTTAAAATTGAGTTTTGACTCTCTGATAGCAACATTTATCCTGGTAAATAGTGGAACTTTCTCTTATATCTTAAAATTGAGACCTTCAGGAACTGCTCATGAAATTAGTAACAGCCATGTTTGCATGTTCAATTTGGGGTACTAATTGAAAAGGACTTCAATATTTCCCATGCTTCCATTTTTTCTGGAAATATTTTTTAGAGCCACTCTTAAACTTCCGTCTCACTAAAATGTCTTGTATGGTACTTAATGTAGTTTCTTCTCTCTTTAAATTATTTTCTTTTATTTTTTGGTCCTGACCAAATTCTTCTATTAATAAATGGTTTCTTTATTTTTATCCCGGCATGCATGCAGGAGGTCTCTTGGGCTCGGTCAGGCTATGACGATCCAGATTGTTATGTACAAAGAAAAGAACAGGAGGTTTCATTCTCAATAATTCCGGTTGAGATATGGTACCACTACCATAGCCCTGGCGATCTACTGCTTAGAACAAGAAGCAAAACTCAAATGATTTATACACAATGTGAATTACATTCATTGAAAAACTCATTTATGCCTCGAGCTGCATTCAACTTTCAATTTTATTTTTCCATAGTAATCCATTCATGTAGAGAACATCTCTGCATATTCTCTTGAATAGTGATCAACCTCGTTAAACAAAAGTAGTTCGGGAAAAAGCAAGGTCGTGCTTCAATTCTTGGAGTTCATACTGTCTAGTTTTCTTTAAGCTAGTCAATTTGTTATTAAAAGAGATGAATTTGTAAATTAGGATGAATCTTTGTTATCAGAGCTGTGTCTCTATTATTGGTGTGAAAGGTCGGGAGTGGAAGGGAAGGAACTTTGTGAAATAGCAATTTTTTGGTGGAAAAAAGATGTTACCTGACTAAGTTGAATCCATTTGATGTTTGTGCTATACCTGTATTATTGTTGGGAGGAAGTTAATTTATGATTTAGATCAATGGGAAAAATAATGAAATTATACAAAATAAGATTTTTTGGTAAAAGCAGGGGTTCTATGCAAAATAAGACTGATTTCTTCCGTTGTTGATTGGATTTATAAATGAACATGGGTGGATTTTTTTTCTATTTGGAAATGGATTTATTTGTTTTTAAACTGTCTCAGTGTGTGTGGGTGTTTTATGTACAAACTCACCCTTAACAATTATTAAGAGGGAGTTGGGTTGGGGGTGGAGCGAGGGGTGAGAGAGATCGCAGTGCTTAGCCATGGTAGATGGAAGGGGATAGGGAGTGTCAAACCGTGATGAAGCTAGCGGAGATGAAGGCACTGTGACACCAAGTCGGGATGAAGGGGAGATCACTAGGCCGAACATTGGCGAAGTGGAGGAAGGCACTGCGACGTTATGCCGCGATGAAGATGTAGATTATATATACACGTATATAACATCATGCATTATTCAAAGAACTATGGTACACTGAGAGACGTAGAAGCCCTGGCAAACCTGAAAGAGAGACAGAGAGAGAATGACTGTGTGCAAGTTCACCGTTAACTTCTTTGGTGAAGGTTCAGCGAGTGAGGTGAGAGAGAATGAGTGTGAGAAAGGTTTTTTGGTGAAGGTTCATCAGCTTATTAAATATATATAATTGGTTGATGAGAGATATATCAAAGTATTAAAGGTGCAGGAAGTCTTTGTCCTTTTATAGGGTGATGGTTGGTGATGTCATGATAATTTTATGATAAGAACAAAAAGGAAAAAGAACAAAAAGTATTAGGAGACAACAAATGGTGTGGATGAGGTATATGCTACTTCTTTTAAGATGTCATGACGGTATTTAACACTCAGACACTTCTCAAATACGCAGATATAGCTCGAACACGTATCGGATATAGTTAGAAATATTCTAAATAGTAAATATATATATTTTTCTTGTCGGACACGATAAAAATACATTTTGGATACTTTCAGGATACGACAGATTGATTTTGTAATTATTATTATTATTTTTTTAAAAAAATTCAATGCAATCTAAAATATATTATGGGTTAATTAAAAAATAATATACAATTTAAGAAAACAAATACAATTGCTCTAAATTCCAAATTAGTGATTTATTTATGATTAAATGCATAAAATGGCAAAGATATATTATATATATATATTTTTTGATGTACTTATGTCTTATATTTTGAAATTTGACATATCGCCATGTTCATATCATGTCATACCCGTATCCGTACTTCATAGGATATATGGGAATCAAATGGCCTCTTTCTTTACAAATCAGGTCAAGAGCCACATGACGGTGCTGGACTTTAGCCTTCAAACCAAGTATATCCTTGAAATGACAAAGGTGCTGTTTGATACAACTGAAAATTAAGCATTGAAAAATTCAAATACTGAATTTTAAGCGCTGAATGTATTAATTTGAAAACCTGTTTGATAACGTTTTAATTTTAAATGCTGAATTCATTAAGATTGTTTGTTATATACAAAAGCTGAAATTCGAAAGTTATACATATTACATTTTTGCCCTTAATATTTGATACTCATAACAGCTTTATATTTATAATACAAAAATATTAATAAAACAACCACATTCACTCAATGAAATATATCAATTTATTAAATAATTAATGAAAATTTTAAATATATGGGTTTTGGATTATATAATATTTATGTAGGTATGGTGTTAAAGAAATTAAAGAAAGTAAGATTTAAAATATATGTGTTTTGGATTACATATTATTTATGTCGGGTATTGCAAAAGGTGTTACAAAAATTAGGGAAAGTGAAAAAGAATTCTTATCTAGGAACATAATTCTATTATATATATATTTACTGAAAATTTAAAATATATAGGTTTTGAATATCAAAAAGAATGTTACAAAAGATTAAGGAAAGTAAAATTTAAAATATATGGGTTTTGAATTACATAGTAGGGTATTAAAAAGAGTGTTAAGAAAGTACATGAAAGACAATTTTCTCTAAGAATAGAATTCTATTATATGCATAATTACAAAATATTTATGTAGGGTATTAAAATGGTGCTAAAAATATTTTTAAAAAGTACGTAAAATTGAATAGAATTTTGTTTTATAAATAATTGTTTTCTATAATGAATCAATATGAATGATAACCAAAAGACTATATCCGTGTTTAAAATATATTAGATAGAATTATGGTGTTTTTTTTTTTTTTTTTCCGAAATTTGTTCCATATAATTCATTTTAATTAGCAAGAACAAGTAACCAAATATATATGAATCAATTTAAATGTAAC
>JAOTQH010000040.1:5109213-5124012 GCA_025631255.1 Cornus kousa
AAAATTTTAACATTACCCACGCTGTTTTTTTTTTTTTTTTTTTTTTTTTTTAAAAAAAAAACCCTACTATATAAGTTCCCCCCTAATTTTCTAGATCCGTCACTACTAAAACTTTGCTTGCTATACTTCTTGCTAGGTGATATTAGTTATTAAAATCTATTGGATCAGAAATGTATTACTTTATACACGAAGAGTATAGTGATAAATAAAATTCAAAGTCACATTTATTTTTATCCTACCATTCTCTCTTGTGCAGAGGGAATCTGATGTTTTACACCAAAGCTTTGTTGTTTTGGTGCACAATCTAGAGCTTGATACAGGTTATGCGGAGCTCCAACATGAAGCATGCGTTGAGCTCCTACACCAAAACGACACCGTTTGTACATGACAAGTACAAATCCCATCTGCACAAGAGGGATAATCCTACGCTATCTTTTCAAACCCTCTTTTGCACCAGTTCGCCTTCTACAAAAACAGAACATTGGCGTTGCTAAAGCTTACCACCTACCTACTCGTTGAGTAGAATGAATAATATATACCTAAAGAAAAAGTGTATAATTGACGAGATTGCGACACAAATTAAAAGATAAATGGGGTGTGAAGTGGTGGGCTTCACACCGCTCTTTTATCTCCCAATCTTAAAATAATATCAACAATTATAGAATTGCTTATAAGTTATATCTAAATCATTTGCTTTAACCTAAAAATAATAATAATGAATTCAAACATACTTTTAACTGGCTGTCAACGGTTCCTTAATAGGGAATATTTCAACAGCTAGGCATCGCAGCCTCATTTTACTTGTCAACCATTCCAAGGTCCTCGAGGAGGAATATTTCAGCACTTGAAAATGCTTCGTGGGAAAAGTACTGATGTATTATAATTTATGAAGTGCACTTCTTCAGTTGGATTACTCTTTATTTCTTTTAATAATACAAAAAAAAAAAAAACTATCAATAATTTGATATTAGCTACATTAAAAATAATAAACAAATAATGAGATGATCCATAAGAGAATTTAATTAGATTTTGCCGGCAATGGAAATGTTAAATGTTATTGGTATAAAACGGCCCATGTAATAGTTTAAAAATTATAACCAAACAAAAATATTATAACATTGTAAAATTTTATATGATTAATCCGACCTCAAAATGTCTAAATTTTATTAGCAGTGTATTCACGCTTGTCATGTTCGATAATAATATCTTCAATTAGCGATCCATCTAGCCAACAATCATCGCTACAACTTTTTAGCACTACTATGTATACAAAACTCTCTACTCTTCTATAATCTTTTTCATTCTTGCTACATTTTACAAACAAAACTATCAGAATCTTCCATTCCTCCCTATACTACTACACATAATTCACACAAATGTCGAAAAAGAACATAATTATACTCCTTGTTGATTACTCTAGAAAGGAGTTTCATTGCGAGGAAGAGTTATGAAAGGATGAATGAATTTGAGATACATTTGTTAGTTCACTAATTTTTTTTTTTTTTTTTTCCTTTAAAATTAAAGAGAGGAAGGAAGGGAAAATAATCAATGCACTAACCCTTCAATATTGGATGATTTTGGATTTTAATTTTTACTTATTTATTTTAGATAATTAGGATATAAAAGTAAAAAAAATATTAAAATTAATCCCTTATCTTCGATTTCTTCTAATTTTAAACATTTTCGTACCAAAGAAAAACATTTGTTTTCAACCGCTTAAACTTGGCATTTCCTCATCAACAAGTGTTAAATTGGCACTCATAAATATGACTAGCTCATTAAGACAACTTGAATTTCTTATTTTAATTTAAATTTGAATAAAAACATAAAATTAGCTAAACAGGCTCAATAGCTTAATATCTTCAATTTTTTGGGCTAGATTTATGTATAACATTAGTTATTCAGCATTATGTGAATACCTTCTTTTAATGATGAAGGTGGTGAGTGTGGCAATTTTTCATAAATATCAAATAATAACATGTGAATACATTTATTTGTAATTGTCGCATACATTTATATCAAATAATAACATAAATAATATATTCAATTGAGTTATATTTATGTATAACATTATTTAGCCGGCATTACGTGAATACCTTGTTTTGATAAGGGTGAAAATGAGTAAGTTATTTTGTGTAATTACGGCATCCAAACACGGTCTCAATGGCAATTAAACAAATAAGGACGTGGCCAAATATAGGCCAAGTAATGTGCACCGCATGGGACAACAGGACAAAGTTACGTAAAAGGATTTGCACTCCATTGGTACCACCTCTAACTACAGCTCATTTCTTTTAGGATCTATTTCTTAGTTCAAGATCCCTCTTGCTAATGGGAATCAAAGAATTAGTAGATCTGTTCCGCCCAAAATGAAATGGGCTAGGGTTTTGAACCTAATAATCATAGAACCTACCCGCTCATCAAATTATAGATTACAACTTCATTCCATACCAACCCAGACTGGAATAGGGTTATATACATTTTCATTATAAGAAAGTGTCATTCGAGCGTATCGAAATAGATGCTATGTTTACATATGGAACCCTACATGGTTCCATTCCATTTAGGATTAGGAATGGACATAATAATCGGAAATGGTTTTACATCTCTCTCGTTATTTGGGACCCTGTTTACCACTTTGGGCTTTTATATAATCACAACTCACCTTTTCACCTCCAAAACTGTTTCAATTTGAGTCCATATTATTCCATGAGTACCACAACTTAACTTCTTTCATCAATTTATTCACTAAACATTCTACATTTTCTAAAAAAATATTCAATTGGTCGCAGAATAGAGTCGCTTTGTATGTTTTGTGACTAATGTCTAACCCAGTAAAGGCCAGAGGATTCATCAACTCATCATTTCACTACAAGGAATGAAGGAACACATCTAAAGTAACAGAAACCTGTGCTTTTAGGCAAGGTCAGCTGAAATCAACATAATTTAGATATATAACCTTATACAAAGTGCACAAATTCATGAAATGACAATGAAATCCTTCAACAGTTGAAATAAGATATATATGACCATTCGTGAAATTCATTATAACTACCATATGTAAACAGAAAATGTAGAATCCTAACAGTTGCTTTCGAACACAGCATCTTGACACCATGAAATTGTGGATTGGCCATGCAATTTAATCGAGGGTAAGAGTACGAATAACTAGTTATAATAGTTAAAATGGTCATTGACAGGCAGAGCATGAGTGGAGCATTTTTAATTTTTATTCTCACAATTATATGACCAATAAATGTCAGCACATTGACATAGCATAATGGAACTTGGCCAAAGATATCTAATCGTGAAGATGATGGGCGCAAGGACCTAATTCTTACTTTAGTTGATTAAAGAAAGACAAAATGAAGTGTTAATGCAGTCCAGAAAGGCAAAGATCGAAGACATCTAACCTTTCAATAATGGCACAATTCAGGAGATAACAGATTATTGAATTTTCATTGTTCTCTTGGGATTGAATGATGCAATTATAGCTGTGTCTGATGCCCAACTTTCTTCTTCTTTTTTGCGTCCTTATTGCTTGCAATATCGTATTATCAACAAAAGAAACTCGTATACCAGCAAAATATTCAAGAGTGAGAACCTAAGCTTCTTCTATACAAACTAAAATATCCTAGAAATTCATTAAAAGAGTAAAGAATCAGGAACGTCCAAAAAAAAATTTGTTTCACCCAATGAGCAAACATCTGATCTTCAGAAGTGTGCCTACTATATCTTCTAAACACACGGCATAAGAAATAAAGATGGTACTTGCCAAGTTTGCAAACTCTTCTAGAAACACATCCTCCAGCCTAGCAACCAGGCAACTCCCCACAGTCTTGAGGCATGACCCAGTACACATTAGAAGAGAAAATTTTGTGCACCACATATCCTAACTACCTCACAGTGAAGGAGATGGTTATCCCATTCCTCAGCCTTGTTCCAATGCAACACAAATTGGGAATCATTCCGCCTTGCCATCCAGGTTATCCCGACTAGAGCATCCTTCAAAGCAGTACTCCATACAATAAAGATATGATAGCATTGAGAACTGGAACCCGAGACTCTAATATAGAGTTACACAAGGTCCACTGATCTAAACTTCCCCCGCAGGGGGGTGTTCAAGAGGTCTTGTAGAACTACTAAATTGTTTTTGGTTCAATTGGTCTTGTAGAACTACATAATTGTTTTAACTAATTTTAAAATCAAAACAGATACAACTGAACTTCAATTGCAGTAAACTAAGAGATTCAATAAATAGTAGACACCAGATTTTAAGAGAAAAAAAGAAGAAGAAAAAAATCATGCAAACCAAATCCACTGTCAAGAAAAAAGGTTTACAACCTCGGTTAACAGACTCTACCCCAAGAATCCCCTAGTTACCTCCTTGACACAGAGGACTTCAAATTTTTCCCCGAAAAGTCACCAGGCAGCTCTTTTGCTTGTCAATAGCATCCACTCCTCACGAATTTGTTTTTTTAGCAATTTAGTCTCAAATTTTGATCTACGAAATTTGCCAATATAAGTTCTGTTGCATACGAAAATACTTTACAATGCACTTCAATCCTTAAATGTCCTTTTAAGGAAATTTGAAGCTCTCCCCAATCCCCACTCAACACCCTATAGATTGGTCTCAAACAAAAACAGGCACTTCTCCAATATAAGCACTCTCTTATCGATGCAATCAAAAAAAGGTGTATCATTGTATGTATATGTCAGTTATGCAGGATATTGGGAGGGAAAGACTACAGATACAGAATTTGACATTATTTTGCACAAAGTGGCTTCTCTCAAACTTGACTCGCAGCCACATGTTTGTTAGTTCAAGTTTTTACAATTGCATTAAATAACGACTTCGGCAATCTAAAAGAGGTTTAGGAAGGTATTTTTGAAGTGAGACTTCCACACTGAATGTCATGTCACACTCTCACCCTTGACCACGCCCCTATAAAGCTAATGTATCTGAAGCATTCCTCTAGCCTTTCCAAATCATCATCTAGAGGTCGACCCAATAAAAACAAGAAACCTCGATGGAAATCCCCCAAATGTTCCTTCCTCCACAAGATATTAAACCTTGAAAATCATTTTCTAAATGAAGCTTGATTAAATTGTTTGAATTTCCGTGCTCCAAAACCACCTGAATGCAATGGGGTGAACACAAAACCCCTAGCCACATAGTAATAAATTATTACCCCTTCCTCATTTGAATGTGGGCTTCCTCATTTGAATTCCTCCCCATTCAATCCCCTTCCATGTTGGTCATCACAAGAATATGAATTGTGGACTTATGTCCCAGCTTGTTCCTTGCTGAATTTGATTACTGCAAAAAGTCAGGATCAGTTATCCTAGTCGAAAATCCACACAACACTGGTAGACATGGGTTGAACCTATAATGTTCTACTTTGCAATACTATGCAATCAGTGATCAATAGAGGGGATGAACCACAATGCAAATAGAATGATTAAACGAAAAAGAAAGCCAACTTGAGCCAGATGAAATCTTATATAAGTTTTTAATCAACAAAACTGAATGTACATGACTTAGCATACTTAAAGAAACGAAGTGAAGAGCAAGTGGAAACTTGCTGACTCATAAGATTCACCTTCAAGCTTCAGCAACACTCTCTGATTGCTTGGCATCCGTGTTCGATTCAGTTGATGTGATTTCAGGTTGGATGTTCAACTTTGTTCCTTGTCTCAAAAATTTTTTGCTAGGTGCCACTCGAATCGATCTTTCCATGAACGTCTGCAATATAACAGCTTCTTGAATATAGAACTCTTTATATCCAACAAACATTATATGAATATGCCAATATAAAACAAGTCAAAATTAAACTAATATAAGCAGAATCAGTTTAACCAGTATTACCTTTCCCTGAAATGCTAAAAGGGCTGCCTCAGCGTCCTTCTTCGAATTGAAGGAAACAAATCCATACCCAGCTGACCGTCTCGGATTATCATGAAATATAATTTCAGCAGAAACCACATTAGCATTTTCAGAATTGAAGAACTCCTTGAGGTCTTTAGCCCTTGCCTGAAAGGGCAAATTCGCGACAAAAAGGTTGTGAACAGGCATCGCCTTGGGTTGCGCAGGAGGAGAAGGCTGCTTCTTTGGCCTTGCCCAATTGAGCTTCAAAACTCGACCTTCAAATTCCTATATATAGCATACAATACACCAGCCAAAAATAATAATAATAAAATAAAATTAATGCTCTATAAAATCGAAATACAAACACAAACACAAACCCATGGAGTAATTCATAACTCAAAAATGCTTACATACGATTCGAGATTGTTGAAAGCTGCAAGAGCTTCCTCAGGTGAACTCATGGACACGAACGCCAAACCCCTGTTTCTGGTTTTGTTATACATTGATATCTTAACGAGACAACAAAAATCAAAAGAGACCCAAATCAGAAAAAACTAAGAAAAAGCAAAAAACATGAATGAAATGATGAAATCAGCATTACCAACCTCTATATCTACAACGGTTCCGTATTTTTCAAACAGAGACCGAATGTCATCAGCAGTACAAGTCCACGGGACGTTCTGGGCAAGCAATCTGGTTCGAGAGAATTCATTTTCTTCTTCTTCTACTACTGTCTCCGAGTTTTCAAGTTCTGGGGTTTCAATGGTGGCTTGGGTTTGGGTAGGAGATGAGAAATTGAAGAGGACGATTCGGGGTCGTCTGGTTCTGATTGGGGGAAAATGGGAAAGAGATAGAGAGGATGGGTTAGAGAGAGAAAGAGAGAGAAGAACAGAGATAGTGTTGTTGGAGTGAAGAGGTTTTTGCAGGAATGTTATTGGAGATGTTGAGGGAACAAACAACTGTTGGGTGGAGAAATGAGTGGTCGATGGAAGTGTAGAAGACGAAGTAAAGCCATCTGAGACCAACCCAATTCGCAAAAACCAAAACCTATGCTTCGCTCACTTCTCAATTTTCGCTGTGTACACTCTGTTTCAGAACAAGAGAGAGAGACTGGATAAGGAGATTAGACTTTGTTTGGAATCAATTCAGATCTTTGGGCAAAACGTCATGGTTTTGTTGCTGTCTTGAAAAAAAAAAAAAATTGAAATCAACAATTTGGGGTTCTAAAACTTCTGTGTTTTATTTTGTTTTTTTAAAAAAACGGGTTTCTTGGTTTTTTTATCCATATCTGAATAGATTTTTTTTATATTTTTACACACATGTGATTCTAAAAAACTGGCTAGAACTATTTTAGAATTAAAAGAATTTTTATTATTCTAAAAAGTAAAGGTCTGGTAGGAAATATTGGAATGATTGGCAACTGGAATTAAGGAAAAAGAAATATGTGAATTACTGAGTGATATAAATAGATGGAATTAAGGAAAAAGAAAGATGTGGATTACTGAGTGATATAAATAGATGGGAGCACAAAGAGGGGGGAAAAAAAATTTGTCATGTTTAATCCTAAAAAAAAATGGGTATAACCCATTTTTTATTTTTATTTTTTGTTTAAAAGATGTGTCAACGGTTCTTTTTTTTTTCTTTTTCTTTTTTTTCCTTTTTTGAGGTAAGTTTCTCTCTTTGTGGATGAACTTTTATTCTTTTAATATTATTTTGTTTTCTATATATTTAATAAAAATTCAACGCGTAATTGCAGGCAATACGCCTTATGTTTCAAAAATTACGCAGACCTGCCTCCAAACCGATCAGCATTTTATTCCAACCATTCACCATGTTAAATGGCTAAAACATCTTTTAATATTTTATTAATATATATCACATAAAGAATATTTTATTAATATTTTATATATCACTTAAACATCGCTTTGAAACGCCATAGAAGACATGCCGGGATCGGACTTCTTCTCCACATGGGATTTCACGGCGGAACCCTGCGACTTCTACGGCGTGTATTGCGACGGAGACAGGGTCATCGCTTTGAATCTCGGTGACCCGAGGGCCGGTTCGCCTGGTTTGACCGGACACCTCGATCCTGCAATCGAAAAACTCTCCGCTCTCGCTGAGTTCACCGTTGTCCCGGGTCGGATCATTGGCGCTTCGCCTGAAACTTTAACTCAGTTGAACAACCTACGGTTTCTCGCCGTCAGCAGGAATTTCATCTCCGGCGGGATTCCGGCGACTCTAGGTCAGCTTCGTGCTCTACGTACCCTGTATCTCAGTTACAATCAACTCAATGGAAGTATTCCTCAGTCGGCCGCACGTCTACCGGCGTTGTCAAACGTCATTCTCGGTCACAATCGTCTCTCCCGTTCGGTCCCGACGTTCGCGTCACAAACCCAAACCCACCTCGACCTCAAGCACAACGCACTCTCCGGTTCTCTCTCACCCACTTCACTCCTTCCTTCAGTACCTTTCGTTGTCTTGGAACCAATTAATCGGACCCGTGGATCGGCTCTTAACCCGGCTTAACCAGTTGAACTATCTCGACCTGAGCCAAATCATCATTGACTTTCATTAGAGGGGGTTAAGTGTCACGACGTAGCAAACCTTAAGGGAGGATAATGTAATTTTTAAAACTTAAAAGGTACCGCTTGTAATTATGCCAAACCTTAAAGGAGATAAGTGTAATTATCCAAAAATTCAACCCAACCATTAAACACTGGGCTGAACGTAGTCGCTTGGTTTTTATCTGATTGAAGTAGAGCCAGTCACGCCGGCAAGCTATTTCCCATTTTTAAAAAAAATATGTAGTACCTCAAATGTTAAATTGAGGTAAGAACAAAATTGATGCCGTATTCTTCTTCAAAAAAATTAATATGAACTTAGGGGCTCAATCTTGATCGCATGATTGAGGTTTGAGAAGTTTAAGGGAGAGATTTGACTGGCCTTGTCAACCAAATCTCCCTCTTCAACTCCACAAACACAAGCCTCAATCATGTGATCCAAACACAAACCTCAATTATGTGGTCCAGATTCAATACTGTCATCATCCAATAAAAGTATACCACTAGCAAATTCAATTGTAATAATTCTACGTCATCATCCGATAAAAGTCTACCTCTACCAAATTCAGTTATAAAAATTCTCACATAATAATGCTGAATCTAAATTGATCAGTCAATGCCCTACAACACATGTAGTGCACTCGTAAATTTTATTTCTTTGAGATTTGAGAAGGACAAAGATCCTCTCTAGCCAAATCAATGTGAAAGGAAGGAAATCCCTCCAATCTAGTTCATAGTAAGCTTTGTTCTCCATTATTAGTTTTATTGGTTACCATAATGCTATTTACCTCAACAGATATACCTTAATCTTCTGAACATTGCAGTCATAAATGGTGGCATGCTTCACAGTCAAGTTCAAATTAACTTCGAAAGGTTTGCCAAATGTTTCCTACTAATATACATGTACACAACCGTCTCTTATGATGGAGATCGATTATGCCCACACTACATTGCAACAATAAGACACTCCACAACATTCTTTGCTTGAAAAGTCCCCAGCCGTGCCTAGTAAAATAACAAGATCACGACATGTTAATAGATTTTCCACCCAAATTCAATTTTTTTTCTTTATATGCTCAATAAAGGAAAAATTATACATTACAGAAGATACAAAACACCACATTTGAAACAATTAACTATAGTAAATTGGCAATTCTTTGCAGACCACTTCTGATGTTCCAAATTATGGACATATAAAGAGGTATACTAGCATTACTACTAAATTTTCCATAAAAACATTTGATAAGTCATATTTTGATCAAGTTTAGTGTGCCAATCTGTTCTAGACCATTAACCCAATGACATAACCTCTCCTCCCTCAAAATGGAGGTGAGGGGCTCAAATCCGGTAACGAGCAATTTGTGAAATGTGTGAATATCCATCCACCAAAACAATAAATAATAAAAAATAATTTGAGTTCTACTCATAAAATTAGGTTCAACAACAGACGGCTAACCTCAAACTATATAGCAATGCTCTGGGAAGACAAAAGTTTTCTGCACTGCTTTGTTTAAGACAATATGCATCGAGAAAATGTATAATATTGGTGAATGAAATTATAATAATAGTCATAGACAAAACTGTAATACCAAGAACATATAATGGAGGAATCTGTAACCAATGCAACAATTTCAGCGAGAAAACGAAGAACATTAATTTGTAATACTGCAATACAGGTGAAAATAGGAACAGCGGAACATCCATTCAAGAAATTGGAACAAACTGAAAAATAATACCCATCCCCACTAGCCATCGCATATAAGTTTGTCAATATAACATCAAAAGGGAATACCCCATAATCCATAAACAACCAGCAAAATGCATACTTGAAATCGGTAAAAACATATTGAGGAAGACAATACACAAAGTAAAGTTGAACAACAAGCCAATATCATATCTAAGCAACTTCTACGTTCCATGAACTATAAACATTCATCATAAGCAATGCAGATTGGATGGGAGAACACTTCATTTTGCGTGAACGCCGAATTGTAATTCAAATTCAGGCAGCTCGGCTTTTAATGACATCAATGCCCATCTCAGTAGGATCAGTTGCTTGCAACTCTATCTGAATACCATCTAGCTCTCTCTTGAACCTGTCCTTGGAGCTTGCATAAATCATCTTGCTTCTCACTCTTGATGTGTCAGGGGACCTTTATAACAATCAAATAAATAAAAAATGATTGCATTGAATCACCAAAAAGACAAAAAAGATATTCAATGAACACAGTAGGCCATGTAACTTAGACTATTACCATGCAATAAAGAAAATCCTGCTCTTCGGGACATTTTCCTGTGTCATGAAATCGAAGTCATAGATAGCATATCGGCATTCATCAGCGGGCAGACTTGCAGTAAAATCCTCATAACTTTCAGTAGGTTCACCAAGCTTTTCCACAATAACTTGCTTTTGCTTCTCTTCAATCTTGAAAATTATGAAACGATAAGTTCTTTTCGCCTTCAATTCCAAGAACTTCAATTTACAGTCATCATGCACAGCCATTCCTGATGCCGCGTTTGCCTATATATTATACAGAATATCAACAAGTGTCATGTAAAATAGTAAAATAATATGATACCTACATATTATATGAAATGTCAACAAGTGTCATGTAGGAATGCCAAATAATATGATACCACAACCTTAATAATACAGGGTAAGATGCAACTAGAACCGCCAATAGTTTCTTCATATACATGCAGCTCCATTTATCCAAAAAAACCCAATAAATAACAACACGTCAACTATACAACGACAAATTTCCAAATTCCACCAGATAATTCTTCACTGAACATATACCACTTGCCATTCTTCTAACCCCTCTTCCGATAAGGATTAGCAAATCACTCTCAAGTTCATTCTTTATTTTTTACCCAACTGTCCTTTACTAACTCTTTCACTGCCAATGATGATTAACTAATTTTAGAGCTATAAAATCTTGGATTCCCCAGTTTTGGCAAAAGGCAAACTCTCTTGAGATCTGTGTTACGGTTGTTACCCGAACTCGGGTAAGTGTATCATAAACTAGTGTGGCCCCAAGTGTGGACCTCTTAGAATCCCCAATCTTAATATACGAAGATAAGTGTCCAAAAGTCATATACTGGTACATATACATGTACTACACATTTAATTACAATATTTATTTTATTCTAGTGCAATGCTTAATGTTGTTTTATAAAAATATAATAAATCATTATTTATAAATATATACACACTACATTATAATTCAAATTAGATGGGATGTGGTAAAAGAAAAGGGTTTCGGTCTATCTCCATAGACGGGAAACTTCATCTCCTATATTAAATTTGAGTAGTTGTCATGTCATGTGAGCCACCAAGGGTTGTGACCTATTACTATCTCTTCTACCTCCCAAAGTGGTGAAGGTCCGAATCGCATTAGAGACAAAAGGGGGTGAGTTTCTTGTCAAAGATAAAAATAATAATAAAGATGATGTCATGGAAGGATCTTGGGTGTTTGATTAGAGTTCGTATCATATTGGATATATCATGTACACATACCAATACCATGTCATGGGAAGGATCATGGGTCTCTGATTTCAGTTCAGACACTTATCATATCGCATATATCATGTACCCATACCCATACCATGTCCACACTGGTGCGAAAGGAAAATAAGGTAAGCAACATAACACGGCTTGAGATGGGTGACTAAAACAAAATGGGTCAATTTCAGTAGTTTTTAAGTCATGCAAAGACAAATCACAGAACATGCCACAATTTTGCCTTTACAGACGAACAATCAAATCTGGTGGTGGGTAATAAAATTAAATAATTCAATGATATATCTTGAATCGATGTGGAATTAATAAGTGTACATGTACCAATCAAGTGAATTTCATTCTGCTGAGGATAAATTCAATAAAAGAATAAGCAATTAGGTTTGATCTAGAATTTGAATTATAAATCCTAATTCACAAAATTAATTCGGGACATATGTGATCTAGTTTAAGACGGCAAAGTCAAAACCCATGTCAAAATGTAAACCGAAAATACAAAGATCCGCCTAAATCCACATCAAACGATCAAAGTATCACCATACAATCAGACACATCAAATCAACATCCACAACCCCAAGATCACACCAAAACCGAATCAGATCCGTCGACCAGACGAAATCCACATAAACAACCATTTCCACCACTAAAAAGAAAGAATTAATCGCAAAATTTCACGGATCAAAACTAACAACCACATCAACTACAGATCGACAGAAAACGAAACAAAAATAATCAAAATAAACGGATATAAAAACCAAATCCTAGTGAGAGAGAGAAAAAGCAAGCGAGAAGACTGACCATGTTTTCAGGAGGAGATGTAACGAGAACGAGAGAGAAAATCTAGGGCTCCGATGCAGAAGATGTGTAAAGTGAAGATAGACTTTCGGTGAGCGTGTTTTGTTGCGAGTCCTTTCGAATTTGGTCACTTTCTCTCTCTAAATCGTACGCGCTGATGGTCGTAGTGTTACCACAAAGATAAAGTGTGACAAACCAATGACGTGCTGCCACGTTGCCTAGGTGGAGAAAACGTATAGCCACGTCATGGGCTGTGACGGTGACTTATCACGCAGAAATAAAAGTTTTTTTCCACTAATCCTTTCCAGCAAAGCAACAGTTTCTTTAGCTTTTGATAAAGTAGGTTTCTTTTGCAATACAGTGCTGTCGATAGTCTTTCGTGAGTTGTTCATATTTTTAATCTTAAAATTGTTTGTTTATGAGAGTTTGAAAATCAAAATGAATCACTTAATATAATTTTTTAAAGCGTTGAGTGTAAAACAATTCTCTTACAAAATAAAAAAATGTGCAAAAAAAAACACCCCTTGTTAGAAAATATATGCATATAACTCTTTGTATTATTTATCTTTTGAGTAATTTGTCTCTTGTTGAATGAATTACTTGAAAAATAGTAGGTGACAGTCAATTTGTTTTAAAAAAAATAAAAAGTGTTAATGTCCCTACTATTTTATATATATTTGAATAGTGAACAAGTTTGTTTAGATGTGGTCTAAGGAAAACTCTATGTGTCACTAATTATAATATATATATATATATATATATATATATGAAAATGATATAATTGACTATTTTAATACTGGACTTATATATATATATATAGAAAAATAATATAATTGACGACTTTAATACTCCGACTTAAAATCCGACTGACATAAAAATATGACGTCGTTAATCTAAAATAAACAATTTCTAACTAAATGGAAATCATTACTACCCTAGTTTGTTTTCATAAATTACATCACTTTCCCTTTCTTTTTCTTTTCAATTTTCTGTTTTGAGTTCCCGGATTGTTGGCAATGTTCGTAGCAACCTGATTATCGCAAATCATTCTCATAGGCCTGTCGTTGCAAAAACCCATCTCTTTCACAAGCTGTATGAGCCATTGCTCTATACTCTGCCTTTGCACTATATCTCGCCACAACATTCCTATAGGTGCCACTACATATTTCCTTATTTTTTTCTCTGTTTTCATTGATTTTTCTTCTTTTGCTCGGATAACAATCTTATATATATATAATGAGAGATACAAAATCTAATAATATATATATACACACACACATTAAAGTTTCATGGTGATTCAAATTTTAATTGCCAACAAAGAATATTAAATGAAATTCTAGGGGTGTTGGTAGGATTTTTTATTTTTATTTGCAAAAAAATAGAAAGATAGGCAACGGTTAAGAGTATCTTCAACCGTTGTGTATATTTTTTTGTGTAAATATGATATGTCAGGATGAATTTAAATAAAAATTTAGGATTATTTATTTTTAACTCCAACTGTTGTTTTATACCTTTTGTATAAAAATATATCTCCCAATAACAATTACAAATAACTTTTTCAAACTTACTTAATATATGGTTGATTCTTTAATGAAACAAAAAAAGGGATGAGAAAGGAAATATAATATATAACCCTTTTACACATTGGTTGCTGATGTGGCAATGTATCTTACAGACTGCTGAAGATGAAAAAAATTTACACATCATAAGTGGCAGTGTATATTTTACACAAAATATTATTTTAGCAAACCGCTATTATTTTAGCAAACCGCTGGAGATGCTCTAAATAGCAGGACTCAAAATTATTTTTTTTTTCTTTCTAAAATATCTCGCCACAGCTGAAATTCCCTCTCTATTTTTTTTTTCCTCTCTAAAATATCTTTTTGTGGCTGCTATATTCTCTCTCTTTCCCTCTCTTTTTTTATTATTATTTTTATTTTTTTTCCCTCTCTAAAATATCTTTTTGTGGCTGCTGATATTCTCTCTCTAAATTTTTTTTTTTTTTTTTAGTTAAAAAAATTAAACCCCCAACATAAAATACCAACCAATTT
>JAOTQH010000040.1:5138632-5151823 GCA_025631255.1 Cornus kousa
ATATATGGCAGCTATTTTTAATTTATTCGATTAGTTATTTCATAGTTCATAGGATTCATGTAGTCTACCCCAAGTAGTTGGAAAAAAAAAGGCTTGGTGGTTGTTGTAATTATTAAAAAGGTGTGAGCTTGTTTGAAGTAAAACGCATGTGTGATATCAATTCATAGTAAATATAGTTTTAATAGAAAAACAAAATAAAAGGTACAACACAAACATGTCAAGTTCAAAATTAAGGAATTTATGATTTATCAGTATATTTATTCAGTGGATTAGATAAATATACACATATCCTAACGATATGAAAATGAATTCAATTAAATCAATGTACAATTAAAGTAATTCAAATAAATATGCAACATAAAGCTAGTCAAAAAATTTAAAAAACTGGATTTTTTTGGAATATTAACAAAGACAATTAGGTAAATCAAATATATCTTCTGAATGTGCTTGTACATCAACTAAATGAATACTATTACAAATGTGGTGCACTGAAAAGCTACAATCATGTAAATTATAAAAATATATTATACTATCATAAATATTGAGAGAATTATATCCATTTAATTTAATTGGTAACCATAACTTCGTGAATTCTTTCAAAATATTTAATAAGATTAAACAATATGATCCACATTCAATAATATTGTATGATACATAGCATGTCAACAATGACCATTAGCGGAAAATATGGAGAAAACAATATGATTCAGTGATTAAAAATAAAGGCAAATTCTTTTGAGATTGGGTCCTATTGAACTGCATCCGCCAGAAGGTGTTATGTGCACCTAATTGAAGGGTCAGACTGTGGTAGGTTGAGATGCTTCTACTGAGTCTTGAGAAGCCTGGGTCATTTTGCAGTCTACATGTCTTTAACAATTATGCATTATTCATAAGGAAGCGGTCATAGAGGATAATGCCCAAAAATTCAAAAAGAATAAAGTAAGTGGAATTTTTTCTTTTTAATTGTCTGATGCATTTCAAATAATAGTACATAGTTGGGATTTATTTTAATTGCAGCTATGATTTATGGTAGAATACAGGCTGGTAAAGAAATAACATGTCTTTTAAATGTGTATCATCAAAATGCGGATGTTTAGATGGGGCAGTTTTAAGATCACCCTTTGATCTTGTTTGTCAATAAATTAGATTTAAACTGACTGTGTTATCCATTCTTATTTTTAACCTTTTCAATCTTCAATTTTGCATGTTGAAAAAAATGGGAAACTATCAAGGGAAACATTCTTGACATGTCTTTTTGCCTGATATGACTCTTAACAGCCATGCCTTTTCTTTTTTCTTTCTTTATTTATTTTTGTAGTTTTGTAACTGTAAAATTGTTATAGTTTTGATTCTTTGATGTAAACACAGATTTCCCTGTTAATTGCTGTGACCAATGAAACACTGAACTAAAAAAACTTTTTTCTCCTGAGATCCTTTTATCTGTCCTTTTCTTTCCCTTGGGAGTTTAATACTGAATGTTAGTGCATAATCTGGAGTGTTTATTTGAATCTGTCATATCATTTATGCACAGATATTAACTTGGATGGAGGATCAAGCAAGATTCCAGATTTCAGCAGCTGATCATGCCATCAGGTTGGAATTAATTACCAAAGTGCATACTTTAAAGGAGGCTGAAGAATATTTTGCAATTATACCCAACACTGCTTCACAGAAAGCTGCCTGCCTCCCTCTTCTTCATTTGTATGTTAAAGAAAGAGCAACTGAGAAAGCCGAGGCTCTCATGTTGAAGATGAATGGCTTGGGGCTGATTGTGAACCCTCATCCATTTAATGAGATGATGAAGCTTTATATGGCCACATCTCAGTATGAGAAAGTAGCTTCTGTCGTCCTACAAATGAAGCAAAACAAAATACCCCGAAATGTCCTCTCCTACAACCTTTGGATGAGTGCATGCGGTGAGCTATCTGGGGTTGCATCAGCAGAGATGGTTTACAAAGAGATGCTAAACGACAAGAATGTTGAAGTGGGATGGAGCTCTCTATCTACTTTGGCCAATATTTACCTTAAATCAGGACTTTGTGACAAGGCCACTTTGGCCCTAAGAAAAGCGGAAAAGAAGCTATCTAACTGCAACCGCCTTGGTTACTTCTTTCTCATAACACACTATGCCTCATTGAAAAATAGGGATGGAGTTCTTCGGCTTTGGGAAGCTTGTAAAGCAGTAGAAGGTAGAATCACTTGTGCCGACTATATGTGTATCTTGTCATGTTTTGTGAAGCTCGGCGATATTGAAGAAGCTGGGAGGGTTTTCATGGAATGGGAGTCCCAGTGTAGGAAGTATGACATAAGAGTCTCCAACGTTCTTCTAGGTGCATACATGAGGAACGGGTCAATGGAGAAAGCTGAATCATTACATCTCCGCACATTGGAGAAAGGTGGGCGTCCGAATTATAAGACGTGGGAAATTCTCATGGAGGGGTGGGTAAAAAGCCAGGATATGGATAAAGCTATTAGTGCCATGAAAAATGGATTTTCCTTGGTAAAACATTGTGATTGGAGGCCTTCACTTAGTATTGTAGTGACAATTGCAGAGTACTTTGAGAAGAAAGGAAATATTGTAGATGCAAAGCGGTATGTCGAGTTTATTAGGCGATTCGGTCTTGCAAGTTTGCCTGTCTATAAATCATTGCTTAGAATGTATGCCTGCACTCAAGCACCAATTCAGGAAATCCTTAAAATGATGCAGAAGGACGAAATAAATATGGATGATGAGACTTCTGCTCTTATTCAGGCGTTCAAGGTGTAAGCCAGAACGGTACTATGGGGTGAGTTATGATGGCTTCATATGTGTCTGACTGAAAACATTTCACAGGCACTTTGGTTTGCCATCTCATTCGAGTTGATGGGAAGAAGGGATATAAATGAAACACATGGGCACAAGGGACACATAATGAAAACTGGACTTCTGTTGGATCCTTGTCTTCATTGCATATATGACAGGCAATCAGTAAGTTTTTCTTGTTTCTTTTCTGAAAGTTGTTCATATCTTCTGCAATTAGTAATCACAAGCTGCATTTACTATTTGTAGGAAGCCATGATGGTCTATTTGGTTTATTATTTTTTGAGAAAAACACAGGTTTTGTCTGAACTGTTTTTTGTACTAGTCATCGTCATCATTGTCCTTGTCATAATCCCATGATGTTTTGTTGGTACTAGTGATTACAAATATTTTAACACAAAGCATAATTGCAAATTTTTACATAATTCTTTTTCCCTATTATGCCACAACTGAACCCCATTTTTTTTTTTTTCAAATTATACTGTCCAGATACTAAACCAAATGCAGACACTCTAAAGAATGCACATTTGTAGATGGGAGGTTAAGGCTTCAAATTGAAGCAGCCATCAAAATCTTGTGGAAGTCTTTACCATACACTAGCAATTAGTCTTTTGGTGGCACAAATTTGTTGATAATGGGAACTTCAAGGTATCATGATAGTTATAGAAGCCGCACGTTGAGTGAATGGATGTTCTTCTTCTGTCAGGTCTATGCCCCGAATTTCCTCAACAATCCGAGGCCAGCATCCAATCCAGCCAGCACTGATGCCCACCAGACCTGCTTGTTTCACATCCAATTTCAGATCATGTAGTGCGTTTTTTTGTAGCATTGCCTACCTTGTGGAATGAAGCAGATTGTTGCACTGAAAAGAGAAGATGATTGATATTTTTGGAAGTATCGATGAAGAGAATCGTAAAGTCTGTTAGGCTTTTGGGTCTTGCAAGTTTGCAAGTCTATCAATCGTAAGATAGAGCTTGGAATTGGACATCCTTAATTAAAATGATGCAGAAGTATGAAACTGATACAGATGATGAGACTTATACTCTTCTTCTGCTCATCTTGTTCTTGAAGTCGAAGGCTGGAAGCAGGGAAAAAGGTAATGTGGAGTATTACATACAGAGCACACTTTATTTCATCCGGGTTTCTTTATTGTTTATCCTAGTATGTCTTTAACCATCAATGCCATTCATAAATATACATACATACATATATGCGTGTGTCTGTTGTATTTCGGAAGAAGTTCATATACTTCTAAATTGATTGTTGCAGGTTAGGCATGCTATACATATCTGTGTGTGTGTGTAGGAATTCGTCATGGTTTTGTTTGATTGTTTGGTTTCCTTTAGGAATACAAAATTTTGTTTAGTACTGCAGTTATATATTGGTTATTGCAATGTCTAATAGTCTAATACATAAGCAACAGAATTTTTGCAGACCATTTACGTCTGTATTTTGATGGTGAAACATCTGAGGTCCATTTTATTCAGAACACTAACCACGCGTAAACAAGAAACTAGATAAATTCAAGTTCATAGACGAAGGGTAAGGCTTCGTGTTGATGCAGAAGTCAACATGTCATGGAAGCTTTTGTTGAGCGCCATCAGTTTATCCCAAGGCGGCACATATTCTTTCAAGATGGGAGTTTCAGGGACATCTTGGAACCAGGTGGTGAGTGCAGGCATAGTCTCTTCATCTATCAGTTTTACATCCACAATCTGCTCAACAATCCGACCCCAGATCCCAATCCACGCAGCAGCAATGTCCACAAAACCTATTGTTTCACCTCCAAAGAAGCGCTTCCCCTCGAGCCCACTCTCCAGTGTCTTCAGATGCTCTCTTGCTTCTTTTGCAGCCTTCTCTTGCTCGTCTCCTCCTACCTTAGAGAACGTAGCCATGATTGCCGGCACACACTGAGAATAGAACCACCATGAAACAGTATAGGATTAGAAAAAGTGCAACATTTTTACATTTAACATGCTTTTTTGATGTATAAATTGCCTATTTTGGATAATCTTGTGTAAAATTTTTAGTGCTAACAAGTTTGATGATCTTGAAATCATGTGGTAGTGTAATACTGCTACCAACTCAAACTCAACTCAGACAAAACCACCCCCAAAAGAAGGGAGCTATGTCTGCGCTTAACTTGGAGATGAAAGTCAAGACCAAGCTCCATAAGCTTATTATCCTAGATCGGAACAAGTTGTACTATCAACTTAAGCTCAACTCCACGCGTCTAAATCCTAGGTTCTGATATATGTAGCTAGTAGAGAAAAATCTAGCTAAAATCTTATTTAAAAATCACACCTTCCTCTCGATTTGGAACTAGTTATGGAAGAAAACTAAAAAAATAATAATAATGGTAATTAGACAAAGTCCTTACCTTGTCATCAGCAAATTTGGCCCAGAAACGAGCCTTGGCTCTCTCAAAAGGGTCATGAGGAAGAAGTGGATATTCTTCCTTCCATGAGTCATCTATGTACTCAATGATCACCAGTGATTCAGCCAAGGGTTGGCCTTGGTGCACAAGGACGGGGACCTTTTTGTAAACAGGGTTGTACTGCAACAGCAAGGGACTCTTGTTGGTCAGGATATCCTCTTCAACATATTCATATTCAACCCCTTTCAGTTTTAAAGCCCACTTAACCCTAAGGGCATAAGGGCTTCCCCAAAACCCTAGCAATTTCACTCCATCTCTAGCCATTCTTACTATTATTTCTTACTATTATTACCTTGCAGACATCTATCTTATCTAATCTTATATATATATATATATATATATAAACACACACACAGACACATGTTGGTTTCACACTGATTTAATGGGAATAGTCCAACCACCAATTGATTGAGAACACATGGTCAACTCACCCCAAATAAAAATAGTAATAATAAAAAGTTCTCTGACTGATAGAGACAAGAAGCCAATCAAGCCATTAAAATTGTGTTTCTCTTTCTATTCTTTATCTTGAATGGTTGGAAAAATAAAGCTACATAGACTTGGAAAGTTCAATTTATAGAGACAGCGAAGCCATTCCAAGCCATCTTTCATTTTATCTTCTACAAAATGACAAATGCCTTGATCTTTCTTATATTTGCAAATAGTCTCCTCAATTATCAATTTGACAAGTAATTCCTTGTCCTTTCTTATAAAACCTACAAATTGGACCTAATACTATGTACTTTGAAAATGCAAAAGAAAAAGTATCGAAGGATGTAATCTGTTAAGTGACATAAAGTAGGAACGGAAGCGTGAGAATGGCAGAATTAAGTCATAAATAGTAAGAATTTGAACGAAAACGTGCACGGAACGTGAGAGTGAAAACGCGTTAGGAACTTGAGAACGACATCTGTTAAGAAGGATAGTGGACTCTTTAACAAAAACCTGAAATATATATATATAGTCATTTTAAAATTTATACTTAACTTTTATTAATCATATGAATTAGTAGTGAGGTAATAACTAGATTTCATACTGCACGCGGAGTGATTAATGATCTCCTTATTAAAATAGGATTACACCACGGTTCAGTTTAAAGTTTATATTTATTTACAAAGAACATCATCGCATGCTACATGTTGTTTGCTATTATATATACCATATTTTCGTATTTATAATATACTTGGACCGATGCTTGTAGATTTTTATATATTTTTTTCCCGCTTTATACAAGCGTGGGAGAGAGAAACATAAATAATTATAGGGGAGAGATAGATGAGGATGGTTCTATAACAAGGAGATAGAGATGTATGGTGTGATAGATAGGGATTGAAATATAGTACTGATTGGTTGGTGAATGAGAAATAGTGCTGAACTTTTGAGGATTATATTGTCAAAAGAAAATTGAGTTTCTCATGTCCCGTAAAAATAAAAGTATATCATTGCCACGTAAGCATTTTAGAACTCAGTTTAACAATTCTGTTTAATATTCAAAATAATAACAATAATAAAATTAATAGTAGTGTAATACGATGCAATGTCTTAATGGTTGATTAATTTTTTGGACGTGTGTGATGTATGTATGATTTGTTTTAGTGTTTTTTTTTATTTGTATGTTTTTTTTTTTTTAATCATTTTATTTGTATGTTCATGTGGCTTTTGTTAATTAATATTAACGTAACAATGTTTTTTTGGAGGGAGTGTCAAAAAATTGTCCTATGAGTCTAGGTTGCTGTGATTTTAAACCCCCTTTAGACTTTATGAAACATAAAAGTCATATTTAGATTTTGGCGGCACCAAATCAGCGCTTTAAATTTGAGATTGAATAAAATTTAGTATAAATTTTAAACTAAATTTTTTTCAATTCTAAATCTAAGACACTAATTCGATACTCCACTAAGACATTTATTAGGAGGGAAAATATAAAGGAAAAGTACAAAGTGATATTCTCCACAAAATTCAATTGAAATGGCAGTGTTATGCTAACCCATTGTAACGAAAAGCTGGATGCTTAGACCTACAAAATTAGACTATAACATAATATAACAAAATAAATTCTGCAGATTGTAACAAATATTGGAGTGTAAATATGACCTCCCATGGTTTAATGGGTGTAAATTATTGGTGTTTAATATAAGAAATTGTCTGAAACATCAGTACAGCTTGCTTAAACTGCAGTCGCAACATTAAAATACTAACCTTTATCAGTAAAAAATTCTATCTATCATGCCTCTTCTTATGGTGTTAATAACTCCTTTGACCCAAAAATTAATTAAGTAATGCTTATAAAAATAAAAATAAAAATAATTTGAAGTTCTAGTCCCAATCTCGAGGTCAGCTCTATTTTATAACTCAGAAGAGAGTCTCTTGGTTCATTCAACTTTCTCATCTTCACTAAGCAATCTGATGGACATGGACAAAAAGTTCATCCAAAACAAGAGTTCATGTCACTCCACCAAACTCATAACATGCCTTTTGCTGTTGTTTCTGATACTCATTGTCTTCCACATCCAGTACTCTCCCCTCATTTCCTACTCTTCTCTTCATTCTGCGTCGCGGGCTTTCTTTAATCAACCGAAAGGAGAATTCGGAGCCACCGGATATTCTAACGACTTCACCGATGTTGAAGCCATGGCTGCCAAGCTCCGAGACTCGGTTACATTCCTCCCTCTCAAAGACCTCAGATTTGCCGAGACAGCCATGGAAGGTAACACATGGTTTATGAGCTCTCTGAATGCTACCTATGAGGAAAACGAAGCAGAGTACCTTTATTTCCCTTCTGAAGCATCCAAGGGACGGCTCCTATGCATCAAGGGACGTGACACGAAGGATGGCACAAAAAACTTGTACGCCTTGGCATGGCCCGAGAGTCTTCCAGACTCGGCCACTCTCAAGAATGGCCTGACCTTTGTATCAGACTCCTACTATGACCACAGCAATCTGTGGCATGGATTGTCTGCCGTGGCTCCTTTCGTAGGGTGGTCAATGAAGAATGGGTGCTCGAAACCAACAAGATGGGTACTGTTCCATTGGGGTGAACTCAGAGACAAGCTGGGATCATGGGTTCAGCAACTAACGCAAGCGAACTTTGGAGAACTTCACATTGAAGGATCCAGTGGAGGGAGCGCGCCTTACTGTTTCAAGAAGGCAGTTGTGATGAGGCATGATCTAGGGAGAATGGGAAAGGAGAAGCAGCTGAAGGTTTTTGACTTGTTGAGATGCAAGGCTAGGGAGTCCTGTGGATTGAAGACAACAGACAGAGGGAAAGAGGTCAATGAAAAAGGGATGCCAATTATAAGGCTAACTCTGCTGATGAGAAGGGGTTCGAGATCATTCAAGAATGCAACAGCAGTTACCGGTATATTTGCTAGAGAGTGTGCAAGGGTACAGGGATGTATCTTGAAGGTATCTCAGTCAGATGATCTAAGCTTCTGCGATCAGGTCTGCACTTTCTTCCCTTCTTGACTTGTGTGCGTGTGTGTGTGTGTGTGTGTAAATACTAATTGTTGACATGTCTAGAGTCCAGACTGCAGTTGATTAATGCTGCATATCTTCCTCCAACTTATTTGTCCCCTTGCCATCTAAAAGCAGGAGAACATTTCTCAAAGCCATAACGAAATAAACCCTTTCGTGGTCTCCTTGAATCTGAATCCATTGTGCATGATATGAAAGAAGTAACAAGCAATCTGAAGAGGAACCATACAACATTGTGATCAAAACAAAGACAATTCAAAAGAGAAGCTAATTGCAGTGGTTAGATTTACAAGGTAAGCTGACTTACTCGTCATTTTGTGGCCGTCATGCAGGTGAGAGTGATGACTTATACCGACATTTTTGTATCTCCACATGGCGCCCAATTGACAAACATGCTCTTCATGGATCGGGGCAGTAGTGTAATGGAATTCTTCCCAAAAGGATGGTTGGAGACTGCAGGGTTAGGCCAGTATGTTTACCACTGGATGGCAACCCAAGCGGGAATGAAACACCAGGGGGCATGGCGGGATCCGGTTGGGGAGGAGTGCCCATTCCCAAAACAAGATCTACAATGCTTTTTATATTACAAAACTGGCAAGGTTGGTCACAATGAAACCTTCTTTGCAGAATGGGCCAGAAAGGTTCTCGACCAAGTTAGGTTAAGCAAGCTCGAACTAGTTTCCAACAATTTTGCTACCAAGCAACAGCTCTCAAGTGCCTGTGCCTGCTAATTTGTTGCTGTTCTGTGAGGTTTTAGGAGTACACAAAATTTACAAGCAACACTCAGATATGTATGAAACAATACTTCATAGAACTCATTACTACGAAGTAGAATCTATCATATTTCAGTTACGAGCATTCTTTTTCCACACAAGAATTAATGTTGTAGGTTCTATATGCAAATGACTAGAACCATGCATTTCAAATATGCCAGTTACAACTGATAATACCATGAAATGCTTTACAAGGGAATTGACATGAGGTATTCTCAAAAGTGGCACAAACCCTTTGGGCCGGCCTTCAACAAATTCTTCATGCGGCAAGAGCACAGCAAATTGCAGGTCCTCATCGTCTTGAAAGTTTGGACCACAAGTAGACGACAAAAAAAATAAGTAGAGCAAAAAGAACCACATGGATGACATGGCTCGATCCCTGCTGGATGATACTCTTGTTTAATTTTCTCATGTTGTTCTTCACCCCTGCCTGAGCCTTGATCACTGTCATTTGCTGTCATGAACAAGAAAAAAATGTATTAACTTTCACAAGGAAGTCGTTTCCTTCCCTAGGAGGAAGGTAAAACAAAGTACCACTACAAATAGATATGAATAATTTAAATCACACTGAATGCCAATAATCATTTCATAAACAAATAAGATGGCTTTTTCTAGATCATGTTATAAACAGATAATATGTGGGCTTTTTATTTATTTATTTCATTTTTAGCAAGTCAGGGAAAAGATTATTCATTGTTGCAAATTGAAATCTCTGCCACTGCAAAATTAAAAAATGCCATTTATTTTCTCATTCATTCTTAATATGCACCATAACAAAATAAAGGTAAATTGCCACTAGATGAGCCCACTTAGGAGACCAGCTCCTCTTGAAATTATAATATTGTGCAAGAACAATAAATTTGAGTACTTTCTTCCAAAATAATTTTGAGTGAACTTCTTTCCTTTTCTGGCAACCTGGAGATGAATGGAGCTAACTCAAGCAAAGACTTCCACCCGAGGATCTCTTCAATTAGCCAATTGAATGCGATCTGATTGCAAATCTCTTGCACAAAGTATGAGAGTCTGTGAAGACCCAGCGTTTTCAAACATACAAGCAGCAGGACACTTTTGGTATTTAATAGCTCCACAGTGATGGAAACTGGTAATATTCACTCAAGTAGTGGTACCCATATTGGAACTTAATGCTCGAACCATTCATGGCAAATCCGTTCCCCCCTTCTCATTGTTACAGTCAAGAAGTTGAAGTCCAACTGTTCGAAGAACAAGTACAAACTATATAAATTTAAAATAATGATATTGTGAAGAAAATCACATGCCAACCACCAAATTAGGGTTGATTTGTTTTTCCCCTCCTTTTCCAATATCTCTCACCACCTTACAAACCCATATTGAACTTCATCAAGGAGATCAATCATAACATGTATACTTATACAGCCACGTTATCATCATTATCATCCTTGCTTTTATCCCATACAAACGGGGTCGGCTATACAAATTATCGTTTCCACTCTTTTCTATTATGTCATACCTGATAGTTTTGTATGCCTTAGCATAGCAAATTTAATGAATTTTAGTTGACATTTTGTCGCATTTATAAACCTGTGTTATATTATATGCTTTTTATGTAATTGGTGTATGCTATGTATTGATTGATTCGGCATGCTCATATATAAGGTCTCTCTACACATAAACATGGATTTGGGTTCAATTCATGCTTCCAAAATTTTTTAAAATCCCATTTTTCCAACAATATCTCCTATTAGATTTAATTTTTTTAAATCATTTCTTATCACTTCATTCCATGTTAGTTTCGATCGACCTCTTTGCTCTTACATTCTACGCAAATCAATCTTCCTCTCCTCACAGGTGCATCTCAACGTTGAATATGTCCATACAGTTACCACCTAAGTCTACTCTCTCTTATTTTCAATATACAGCCACATTATAATTCAAGTAAATGATAGAATGAAGTAATAATTTCTAATGACAGTAAAAAGGGTAATTACTCCCATCAAAGTAAGGACTCGTGACACACTACCAGTAAGTGTTCACCGAAGCTAGTCTCAAAAGAAGAACATTTCTCAAACAAGTGGGTGCACAGTTGATGGTATACCAGCTGATTGATAAAATCATTCTGAAACTTTGCTTCTGACTCTATCTCTTGAGCTACCTGCAACATGGTACTTAAGTAAGACCTCAAGGAATAAAATATTACAAACGGACATCTAAAATAATAACTATTAAATTCAGTGTATTAAATGTGTAAACATGCATTCAAGTTAAGTAATGAATATAAAATCTCCCAAGAAAATTCCCCACAAGAAACAAGGGTATGAAAACAATGTTCTCTGCATTTCCACTTGAATAATCCAAAATCAATAGGTCTCTCTCTTGTTTCCCCCTCCTAGCACCAACATAGAGATTAGGCAAGACATACACTAGGCAATTTGCTAAATATATCCATTTTATTCCAGCCAAAACATCAAAAAGACCATGAGTAGTCATTCTCCATACAGCCTTACTGCCTCAATTATGGCACAAGTCACCATCCACAAACAACTCCCCATTAATCCAAAGGGGAACACACACACATGCACACAGACCATTAGCCAATACTAATCACCCATGCTGGTTGCTGGGAGAGAAAAGGCGGAGATAGACCTAACCTTTTTTTATTATTATTATTAGATAGACCTAACCTTTTAACATAAAAAAAAAAAAAAAAAATACCATGAGTAGTCATTCTCCATACAGCCTTGCTGCCTCAATTGTTGGCACAAGAAACCAGCCAAAAACAACTCCCCATTAATCAAAGGGGGAAAACACACACACACAGAGGCCATTAGTCAGTACTGATCGCCTATGCTGGTTGACGGGAGAGGAAAGGCGGAGATAGACCTCACCTTTTAACATTATTTTGTGCACAGTGGTTTCACTCAGACTTTAAACCAGAATCAAACTGAAATCAATATAACATCATTTTGCAAAAAGATGCAATGATATTGTTAAATATTCTGAGTACATATTGTGAACCTAAAATAAATTTTATTCATTCACATCTATGTTAAATAACATAGAAAGTCCACCACAACCACAAGAGAACCTATACACTAAATGACTTGTACAAAACAACAGCAAACGTAACTGACCAGATCATTTCAGTTTCCATTCCCTGACCATATGCTAACGGCCTCTGAAAGCCCAATCTTATAGCTTCCCCTAACCTTATAGGACCACAAATCACTATGTCTGCACTTGTACTTCCAAAAATTACTACTTTCCCTCCACAAATTAACTCAATCCTTGTAGATGCACCAACTCAATATATACAGGAACATAAATTTTGAATTTTGAACTCAACTACTTTGTTAAAGGAGTATAATTTTCAAGAATTTTTTATAGAAAACTGTTCAAAAAACTGAACCAAGCAGAGTTTTTGTACAATTTTCTGACTTTTTTTTTTTTTTTTTTTTTTTTCATTAAGGTAATAAATGTTAGATGTTAGATTAATAGATGAGAGAGTAAAGTCCATTGAAGACACTAACCTATTGGGTTATTAAAGCATTAGCTTCCTTCTGTTCATTGGATAAAGAAAGTGACAATACCTGAGGCATTTCTTTATTATTTATTTATTTATTTACCTGTAATTAATGTTTAATGTTGTCAATAAAAAATATTTCAATAGGCAATATATTATTATTATTATTCACTTTTGGCACTCCTTAACTATGGCATATCTTATTCAT
>JAOTQH010000040.1:5151923-5166060 GCA_025631255.1 Cornus kousa
TGATGAGATAAAGACCATACTGCCCTTGAGATGATATAGCAATATTTAAAGATAAATGAATTCCATGACACTAATGAAAAGAATGTTTTTGACATTAACAAGGCAAACACTGTCAAGAGCACCTTAGGACCAACAAATTTTTTCCCCGCATTTCACTATTATTTCCCTTCACTTCTTATTCACTTCCCGCGCATATAGACACATAATCCATACATTTATTTCTTTTAACATCAATAGGCGTAAAGTTAATAAATATGTGGACCCCACATCAGCTTTTACAACAATATAATAATATAATTATATATATATATATATATATTTGCTTGACATATAGTATACAGTATTTTTTAGCACAATAGCATAACTATATCCAAATATAATATAATAAGACCAGCTTCCGGCCAATGGACATGATGAGTTTGAAATAGCCGTTAATAAGCTTGCCAATTGAATGGCTATTCCAACTAATTACAGTTACAAGGCCATTAATGGCCAATCTGCGACGAGGGAGAGTAGATTCCATTTTATCGCCAAATCATTCAGTCTACACTCTAGAGGCAATGACGATTGTTGATTGGAGAAGATGACCATTCCCTTGCAAGCTCTATGATTCTATGAAGGTGTCCATTTTCGGAGATCGCGGAGTATTGGCAACAGACAGCTTTAGGACAGTACATTGTGCAGAAGGTGAGTTCCCAAAGAGCGTCTTGTTCATTACCTGCCAAATGTTGTTGTACACCGTTGAAGGTAGTCTCAATCAACAAATCCCAATCCTAGAGCTTTTTTAATCTGGCGTTCGCTTGTCCAAAATACAAATTGCTTCCAATTGTTACTTATTGTATAAAACCTCTACTTTGTCTTCAATGAATCTCCAGATAGGGAAAACAAACTCGCAATGGAAGAAGAGGTTTCACCATGTTGCCCTGAAGAATTGCTTGAGGGCCTTCTGTCTCGATTGAAATCCACAGAAGCACCTTCTGTTTCGGTATAGCCATCGATTTCCATACCGACTTGAACTAAGGCATAGGGTTAGAGGTAGGAGAAAAAGATGAGATGGTGTGTTTGAAATGGAATTTACCATTCAGAGATCTTAACATGTGCAGGCACTCTATATATATAACTAGTGCATATTCATTCATAATAAGAGGCAAGTCTTCAAGCAAGGATATCAAAAGGGACATCAAAAGGCTTCTTCAAAACTTGGTCCGTTGTCTCACAAACAAAGCACTTGTTTTAACTCAATTGCCCATTCATTTAATCCAAATACATCTTTTAGGTAGACGAAATATACATACAAATATATAGATGTATACATGTATCAAAATATATACCAGGCGATACCGGATAACCTTGTTGGTCCCATGCTGGTATCATGGAGAAAGCCTAAACACCTGTGGTTTTGTAAACATGTGGTGAGGCTGAATTAGGGAATGAGATCATGACAACCAAGACACCAAAGCTGTACTAGGAAGGGACGAAGGGTCAGTTACAGAGACAGTAAAGCTGTTCTAAACCGTGTTCCGCTCTCTCTTCTTTGCTTGAAAATCTGCTGGACCTAAAAAAACACAGCCCAAATCCTAGCAGCATGACAAGTTTTTGAGAAAAATGCTATACGCATTGCTCAAATGTCCACAGTTATCTTCATTTGTTCTCTATTAGCACCCAAGCACATAACCATTGATCCAAAGTAGACAAAGAGAAGAAGAAACAAAGGAAGGAAGGATCTCACTACTATATTTGGGAGCCAAAATTTAACAAGAATAGCTCATGATTAACTGCAAACAACAGATGAGAAATTGATAATTTAAATCTACAGACACTATTTATTGGTTACAAGCGCAGCAATTAGACAATCATCTGCTAATAAACATGAAAGTCAAAGTCACTCGTGGTGCAACTTAATGTACAAAAGGTATGCAAGTTTAAGAATAATCCGGCTGGTTAAACCCACTCCATCTTTGAGAGTGCATGGGCGGTAAAAGAGTTGTCCCACGAGCAAAAATGCAATTCAGATGGCAGTGCCAGTAAAATTTTGTATCAACTTCTCACACTACTTTCAGCATAGAACACCAAAAATAGAAGTTGACTTCGATCGAACTACTGTAGAGATGACAACGCGAGTGAAACGTTTCGAGATATTCGATCATGTATTGGCTCCTGCATGGAGAAACCAATATTATGTCACCAATAATCATATAATAATGGGGAATCTCATGCAAAGTTTACCTTCGACATTGGTATCTCAATTTTTGATTTTGTTATCGTCTCAAACAAGAAAATGTATCTGCCATCAAAGGGGAATATCAGTGCCAATAAAGAATGAATGAGCTATCTGCTATACCTGAATGTAAATAGTACAAAACTTCAATAGAATTTCAATAAGTTTAAACAAACAAGGCCAAAATCAGAGGGAAAAAATTGTTTTTCACAAGAGTCAGGACATCCTGAATCAAGAGTGGTCGGACCTGGCGTGATGGTCAAGTGCTCATACACCCCTTGCAATGGTGCCGGGTTCAAGTCCTGGAGTCAGCCTCTCCAGAAATAGGGGTAAGGCTGCCTACCATCTACATCTCCCAAACCCTACTTGACATGGAAGCCTTGTGCACTAGGTACGAACAAACTTTTTTTTTAGGACATGCTAAATCAAGACAACCTTGAATAGCAATATTGAATAAAATAAGAACTCAGTTGAAACAATATAAGCACACGTGTGCAGACACACAAGCTTAAGGGAAACTGACATATCAGATTTGCAAGCAAGAAGTATCACCTCTGAAAGACTTGAACTTCACTACCCAGATTAAATCAGCTAAAGGGATTCCTCATGATCAAAAGAGAGAATACCACTATTACAAGAACAATTTTCCTCCAATCCACCATAAGGTAGAACCAAAAGAAAATGTACTTTTGTGGCATAACAATACTCTTGATGGAAAATCTTCTCCACAAGGGCAAAGTTCCCCTCTAAAACCACGTTTTTGCACTTCCTACTTATACTGTTGAAAATAAAAATAAAAAAAGGTCTGCATATCACAAAACTACAGTAGCATTATGATCAAGAACCCAAATTTCATTTTGGAGTGTCATTCCAATGGCATAAAATAGAAAACATTCTGGAAATGCAATGCAAATGGCAGGAGAAGAAAAAATATAAGTGCATGGAAATACTTTAAGACAATGTAAACCCATCCTTCACTAATAAAAGTTTAAAAATAATAAAGCTATTTTTTCATGTAATATTGAAATATTTTCTTCAAACATAACACAATAACGTAAAGGGAAGGACTATATAATGTACACAAAGTAAACATTTTGTAAATTCAAGCAAAGTAAGAAGAAAGTAAAACAATTAGGAACTAAGCATTGAAGTTAATCTCCCCCTTTTTGGAAAAAAATGGATATTAGCTTTTGCTGGTCAGTGTGATTGTTCTCACAACGATGCGAAGTATCAATCTTTTGGAATTTTCCACAATTGTTCGCAATAGAAACAACTCACATCCATGTCTGCTGTTTTGGTCTCGCTAACAAATGGACCTATTAACCGTTTTGATGCAAATGAAAGGAAAATTCTACCCTTAATCATGATGGAACTATGGATTAACAAGATACAAAGTTACCAACAAACTCCAGACCTTCCATAAATTTTTTATGCAGAGGGAAAGCAGTAGAAGCAGTAAAATGTTACAAGTAAACTCCAAATTGGAAAAAATTATATTACTAATAAATTAATAATGATACTCTTTATATTAATATTAAATTTTATAATAGTGATTATGTTCTTGCTTGATTTTTAAATCTAGAAACAGAAGTACCCTAAAATTTTCAATGTACAAAAGCTTAACCAATACTCTTATACTAACTTGAGAGAAAAAAAAGTAATAAATACAGAATTTTTTATAAACTCGTCATCCAAAATGATGTTGCAGAGTCATTTCTTCCATTTTAAGTGATGGGAGTTGAACAATCCATATCATTTATGAAAAATTTCAGCAAAGTAGCATTCGTTGTACAAAAGCTACTCAAATTTAGGTCTCAAATATGATTCTTGAAAATTTTCTATAATATTTTGATTGCACTTCTGCTTGGGGACTACCTAGACACAAAGGTCTATTGACTCTATTCTCTCTCGTTCTTGCTGCTGTTTCATATTTAGGCACCAAGTCAATTCTGCATTACATACAAATTATCTTCACATCTGGCCGAGAGAAAAGAACAAGTGAACAATATAGGGACCAAGATGTTTCAAAAAATCTATCATAAAAAGCAGTTAGCAAACTTATCAAAACTAAATAAAATAAAATAAAAAGTTAGTGGGGCCGTTGCAGAGACTAAGACATTTTTGTTTTGGTAGGTAAGTCATGCACGCATGCACATTTGTCTCATTGGGGACTCAAATCCCCAGGATTCCATTTGAAAGCAAGACAGGATACCACTTGGGCTAAGCCCTTGTTGATGAGACAAAGACATTTGCTCAATGGTTGGCTTTGAAATCTTATTTGTTGAGAGCGAGAGATGGGTTCAGTGTTATTGCATTATCGGACTTGCAAAACAGATTCGGCCTTTCATTCTACTAATAGTTAATTCACTTAGATGTACAGTACAACCTCTTAAAAATTTTATTTTTTTCTCCTTTGGTTTAGTCATCTTTAATGAAAACCATGAGAAAAAGAAGCCCTAACAACATTTCAAACTTGGAGGCAAAAGCTGAACAGTCTATAATTGAAAAATGCACCCTCGTGTGTTACACACCTGTGTCTTATAACTTTATAAGAGGGAGCATCATTGAACTATAAGGTACTTTTATTCACCATGGCATGTTAATGTCGAACAAAATGCTGGCTAAAATATCTCAAAAAGATCAAAGTCCAAGACCGAGACAAATTAAAAGGAATCACAATTGCAAAGGGAAAATAGGCAAGACCAAATGAGGAGAAAATAAAATCTGATGAGCTGCTCTAACTTCACACATGAACCATAGATAATATGGTTGGAAGTATGAACATTATAGAGTAATACTTCGAAGATATCATAGAAGTATAAAGGTAATGAATGGAAAAAATTAGGGAAATGAAGCATTAGCACAAAGGCCATCGACCATATATTTTTACCTTCTTACTCCATTTCTATGAAAACATTAGTATGACCTTACTAAATAGAAAAATGACATGGAAGACGTACCGCCAAGCCAGTTCAGAAACAAGTTCTTCAGGAGCATCAGGGAGGACCTATACATTGCATTTTCATGTAAGATTTAAAGTAGACTATGAGATGAAGAAATACCAACAGAAAACACAATTGAAGAATTTGTATACCTCATCTTCATAAGGATTGCAATGATCTTTGAACCACAACCTCAAAAATTCCTAAAAAGATTTCAATTATTTAGGAATGCAGCAAATTCCCAATTCTCCATTAGGCATGTCAAGAATTCTATATTAAAAAAATGGAACAGTTGGAAGATAACACAAGAATGCATCCACACAACCATAAAGAAGAAAAGTAACATTCTCATGTAAGGTTGCCACCCACACCTTTTGAGGCATTAGCACAAAATGAATGCATAAACATACATGTTAAAGAGATAACAAGCAAAAATCAACAGAATATTAATGGACCTTATCAACATTTTCAGGTTCAAGACCATTCTGAAAGCGTTCCTCATAAGAACTGCCAATCCAATATCTGCTCGAGTCAGGTGTATGCACCTAAATTTGACAGACAGGAAGTCAATCTCATCATGATACTGCTAGTATATGCGCTCACATACATCCATGAGGGAGGAGAGAGAGAGAGAGAGAGAGAGAGAGAGATGTGATGCAGGCCTGATTCAGTGATATGAAACTAACCTCATCAAGTAAGAGCACAAAACACTTCGAGGTTGTGTACAGAATCCTAAGGTACTTTAAGGGATCACTAGGGAAGGGCCTGCTGTTTGAAAAGCACCATCACCTACAAATTGAAGTATATACATATGCAGAATGGGCTGGGAGTATAACCGATAGAAGGTCAACCTCTAGCTGATGTACTTTTGTTGGAGGAAACCTTATTACTTGGCGTAGTAAAAGGCAAAATGTGGTGGCAAAAAGCAGTGCTGAAGCCGAATTTAGATCAATTGCCTACGGAATTGGTGAGGTGTTATGGGTTAAGAGAATCTTAGACGAACTAAAGGTCTCAAGTCTCTCTCCGATAAAAGCATATTGTGATAACAAAGCAGCAATCTCAATAGCACATAATCATTTTCTTCATGACAGAACCAAGCATGTTGAGGTAGACAAGCACTTCATCAAGGAGAAAATAGTGAACGGGCAGATTTGTATGACCTATATACCAACCGATGAACAGATTGTAGATATTCTTACAAAGGGTTTATCCAAGAAACAATTTAAGAAATTGACGAGCAAGCTAGCTATTGAAGATATCTTCAAACCAGCTTGAGGGGGAGTGTTGGTGTTGATTCATGGTTGATCAAGTGTTTTGTACTTTAAATGTGTTGTCCTGTTGATGTGAGGGTTCGAAACTTAAAGGGTTCAGCATTTAAAGGGCTCGGCACTTACAAGGTTCAACACATGGTTCAGCACGCACTTACAGGGCTCGGCACCTACATGGTTCGGCAAGCTCATGGTTCAGCACAAGCTTATGGTTCAGCACAAGCTGTAGGAAAGTTCTTTTATATATCTGCTGGAGGCAGTACTATACAAAGCTGAAGGCAGAAAACGTTCAGCACTTCAGCCTCGACCCTTCAGCACTTCAGCCTCGAACAGTGAACGTTCAACACTTCAGCCTCGGCCTCGGCTTCTGAGCCTCGGCCCTTCAGCACTTCAACCTCGGACATTGCATTGCCTCAGCCTCGGAAAGTGAAGGTCAGCTGCTCAGGTGCTCGGCGTCGGACAGTGATGGTTCAGCCTCAGACAGTGAAGCCATGCTCAAAATTGTGACACGTGTCAAGTGGTCCTAGAGAAGAATGGGACACGTCTAGAGAAGAATGTGACACGTCCCAGTGGTCCTAGAAAGCTGTTATATGCTTTTCTTAGAGGCTAAGTTTGGACAGAAATGGAATTAAGCACTCAAACCTGTAACCTGTTATGGCTGGTAGATCAGTAACAACTTTAGCTAAGGTGGCACGCCTACATTGGTCCATTGCTCTGAAAATATCTGAATTATGTTCTCCCAATCATTGGTGAAAAATGACAGGTGTATATACGAGGTGTGTGAGGCCATGTGTTATTCAAAATCATTATAAATATGCTACTATAAGGCTCCGTAGGGTTTAAGCATCTGAAATTAATATTGCACATTGAGCTGCTCAGGAGAACCCTCAAGTATACTATGTTTATCAAGTTTTTCTTTGCTATTTGATGATGATGCATGTAAGAAAAACTCATTGAATCAACTATAAGGCGTGCTCTGTTACTGAGATGAGGCTGCTGTTAAAGATGCTGATGCAAGGGTTGTATTGAAGAGTGACTTCCAGTTTCAAGCTTCTGTAGTCAATTCTGAGAGTTGATACAGGTATAATTCATCTTCTTACACTTGTTCAGACTACATTTGCGTTGAGAATATGCTGAAAATGAATTCAGATAGTGTAGTCACTGGTTAAGCTTTGTTTTCTAAAGATATCTTGGATTTAAGTGGTATTTGATTATACTTAGCTATTTCTTGTTGATTTATGCTGCTAGCTAGTATACTTTGATGAATCAAGATTATTGAAGTTGAGTTTGTTGTGATACTATGATATGCGTTGATTTTGAGTACTCTGTGTTGAAGACTTTCTGTGCCGAGGCTATTTTGTACTAAAATTATTCTGTGCCGAGGACCATTCTGTACTGATCTAAGGATTTGAACTGAACTTGTGATATACTCATGCTGTATTTGACTATGCAAAGCTATGAACATAAGTACAACAGTGAAAGAAGACTTTATGAGGCGCTGGTGAATTGATCTCAAAGGGAATTCTCTTTTTACCCCTCAGACCGTAGATGCAGAGGATTGCAGTTCTGAGGCAGTAATTTGGAGTTCTGCATTGTCTAGCATTTTTCTATTTGTTTTAATCTCTTATTGTATTGGGTATGTTGAAACCTTGTGTTAATGGGAGTGAGGCTTCGTACCTCACCCCATTGTTTAGTGGTAGTGAGGCTTCGTACCTCATCCCACAGTTGAGTGGCATTAAGGCTTTACATCCTTACCCCATTTGTGGTTAAGCTATTGAGAGCTTATTAGGCCCAACCGTGGGTGCTTCAGATAGGGGGAGTGCGTAGATGCACTGAAGTGTCCTAGTGTGTGTGTATTAGTTATAAAAGCTAGTGTCTATTCTGGTACCTGGGTGTGTGCAGAGAGTAAGACAGCTGAGTGTGTAACAAGATACATTCAACTAGTGGTTTGCTTATTGGCTGAGGCCAAGAACCAAGGTTTTCCCTATTTAAGAGGGTTTCCTTGTAAATCTTATGTTATTTGTTCTTTGAATGCTGGTGTGAGAAAGATTTTAAAAGTAAAGATTTAACCAATTCACCCTCCCTCTTAGTTCAACAGTTTAAACTTGGTTGCAGTGTCATAGATATAACTAATTCTAGTCTTCCCAATTTGCTTAGTGGATTGCTTCCAAATTTTAGCCATCTTCAAAGACCTTTCTTCAAGAATTAGTGAAAGTTCTTCTCTACATCTTTTGGTAGACCATTCAGTGTTGGATTAATTCTTCAGTAGACTTGAAAAGATAAGAGAAACTGAACATAAGGTTGACAGTTTAAGTCTAAAGTGTTTAACAAGAAGTTGTTTGGATTTCTGTAATTTTGAATTAGGGATTTTTATTTAAGACTTTTGTTGATTACACTTCACAACAAGTCACTCACACTCTTTAAGTATTTCTTTTATCTCTGAGTCACTGTCTTCTTTATCTTTAGTTACAGCTTGAGGTGTTTTAAGAATAGCCATGAACAAGCATTCATCTTCTTGTGATTCTTCAGGTTTATCTTCTTCAAGTACTGGATCCCAATCTGAGATAAGAGCCTTCCTTCCAAATCTTCCTTTGAAGTTTGTCCCTATATTATTTTTTTGATTTTGCCCTTTTGAAGTTAGACAATTTGAGACATAATGGCCAGTCTTACTACGACCATAGTAGGTTAGGTTTTAAGACTGATTTCTCTTCTTAAACCTGAACTTCTTAAATTTCTTTGATAGGTAGGCCACTTCATCCTCTTTAAGATCATCTTTTTCTGACTTTAGTTCAAATTCTTTTACAACTTCTTTGGCTTTAAGTGCAACTTCTCTTCTTGGAAAAGTTGAAACACCAATTCTCATTTTATAGGCTGTAAAAGAGGTTTGAAGTTTATCAATTTTCATCTCAGACAAGTCTTTTGTCTTTAAGAATTGTGACTTTAGCATTAAACCTAGGTGTCACCTAAGTATCTTTTTACACATATCAGAGTCTTTACTGTCTTCACCAAGGGCTTAAGGTTATTAACAATATCATCAATTCTGAAAAGATACTCAGCAACTATTTCCCTTTCTTTCGTCTTACAAGCTTCATATTGAACTTTGAAGAGTTGAATCTTGTTTTCCTTGATTACATTATTACCTTCATGAGCAGCTTGAAGTGAGTCCCATATTTTTTTAGTTGTTTTAAAATTCTTAACCCTGGTAAACTCTTGTTCCTTAAAAGCATAGAAAAGGACATGTTTGGCTATACCATAATTAGCCACAACAATTTTATCTTTTTCAGAAGGGTTATCAGGACTGAGAACCACAATACCATGCACAACAACAAACCAGACATCATAGGAATGAGACATCAAGAATGCCTCCTTTCTTATTTTCCAAGAATCACACTTTAAACCACTAAACCCTAGAGCATTCTTTGTAACTTGGCCTTTATCCATTGCAATGATCTACTACAGGCTTGTTAGAACCCTACATAGTAGACAAAAGCTCTGATACCAATTATTGAAACAAGAGGGGGTGAATTAGTGAAATTCTTGAATTTATAAACTTGAAAGCAATTAAAACAAGTACATAATAAGCACTGCAACAGGATTTACAAGGAAACCCTCTCAATTAGGGAAAACCTTGGTTCTTGATCTCTACCAATTCAATCATCCTCTAGTTGTAAGCAAACTATTACACACTCAGCTGTCTCACTCTCTGCACACACCCTTGTACAAAGTAGACACTAGTTTTCACACACTCTACCCTCATAGTAGCTCAAAACAGTGAACACAGTCACTCCCCCTGTCCTAGGCAACCTTACCTAGACCAAATAAGCTATCACAGCTCACAGCATACACTATTACAGATGTATAACAATGTAATCAAGTCCTTCCTACAATTGAAATTGGTTAGATAGCTCAAAATTTTAAGTTACTACCTCAAAACACCAATTTACTGAAACTAGGGTTTGAGGGGTAAAATGGGAATTTCCCTTCAAAAAAAATTCAACAACACCTTACACAGTCTTCTTTCACTGTATTACTTATGTTCATAGCTTTCAACAATGAAGTATAGCATGAGTTTATCACAAAGATCAATCACAACACATATTTTAGCAAAACACAACTTTAGCCTTAGGGTTTAAACACTCAAAACCAAAACAAAGCACTTTTCTATCACAAGTCCAACTTCAACAATCTTGATTCATCAAAATATACTTGCAAGCAGTTAAATAACTCATGGAATAGCTAAGTATAACCAATCAGTACTTGAATCCAAGATTAAACCAGGAAAATAAGCTTAACTAGTGATCTCACAGTCTAAATTCATTTTCAGCATGTTTTCATCAAAAACACAGTACTGAACAAGTGTAATAAGATGAATTATACCTGTTTCAACCCTCAAAATAGACCACAACAGCTTGGAACTTAGAATCACTACTCAAACCAGCCCTTGCATTAGTAGAAATGATAGCAGCAACATCTTCTTAGTAAATACACTAACAAGGCTTGAATTAGTGGGGTTTTCTTACATGAAACAACTCAGACAAACTTGATCACTTAGGCTCTCAAGAGAAGTATAGTTGTAGCTCACTTTTTCAGAGAGTTCATAAGACTTAAAACCTTAAAATTACTATAACAGTATATTTATAGTGTCACAGAATACACAAAGCCTCATACACCAAGAATGTACACTTGTCACCTTCAGCCAGTGATTATAAGAGGATAGTTCAGATGTTTTTGTGAGAGAGAACCAATAAAAGCAAGCCACCTTAGTTATTTTGTCACTTTTCACACTAGAAATTACACCTCATAAGATAAAGGTGTAAATTCCATTCTTATCAAGACTTAGCCTCCAAGAAATGCAATATTCTTGCATATACTACCTCTCTAGGAGCTCTAAGACGTGTCAAATTCTTAAGCATAGCAGGAAAGGACCAAAATACCCTTGTAACAGATTTAAATCTTCTCAGCAAAGTAAAGGTCCTGAGACTGTATAATTCACAATGTAGGTTCAACCAAGTCAATTCAGTGCAATGCAACTACCTAAGCATACGTGTATATACAAAATATAGCTAAGAAAAGACTATAACACCCCTGAGACTACCTATAGCCTATTTTCATATGATGAACTTTACTGAACAGAGTAATTAAGCCAGAGCAAACTTCAAATCAGTAATGTACTACTTCAAATCACTACAAATAATGTGTCACACTAGAGTAAAAGACTATATTACCCTTGTATGATAATTCAAGCAACAAGGCAGCATAAATAAGCCCTCTAAAACCTTAGATACACAGGTTTTTGACATTAAACAGGAAAACATACTTTAGCAAACTTCAAGACCAACAAAAACACTCTTTGCGACTTCATTGGGAACTCGAATAACTTTTACTCAAAACTCTCATTTTCTTTCAAAGATTCAATCGTTATACATTGGTGTCTCCCTGAGCATGTTCATAAAATAATGCATAACACTTTGAGTTTGAACATTAGTGTCAAGTGGGCACTATACTTTAAATTTTTAAACCGCTTAAAATCAATGTTGGGTTAGTAGGTGGAATGATCAAAAGAGGGGTTTGTTGGTTGAGTTATACTACACATTAAGCTAAAATAATGTAACGTAAATCAACTAAACAAATGAGGTGTAGAGAATGAGAGATGATTCTTGGGACATAAAGTTCACTACTAAGCCTTGCCTTCCTAGACATTCAATAATTGATAGATTAGGGGATTATATATTGTAAAAGAAAGAGTGTGCCATTAATTGAAATATTAAAGTTGGATGGCCAAGTAAGCATACATTGTCCAGTCAATCTAGTGAATAGCATAACATATCAAATTAAGCTATTAATCCTTCCATAAGCCCACAATTAATGCACATTCAAGAATTTAGAGAAATATACTACTTATACTGATAAGCATGGATCATCAAACAACAAGAATGGATTACTGCCTATCTAGGCAATTAAAGCAATTACACTATAACTATGCCAATGACATGAAAATTAAATTAATTAAACTAAGAAAGTGACACAATCCATCAAGAAATAAGTATGAACCATCAAATAAACCACAAGAGTAATCAATTAAGCACCATGCCTTGACCATTAATAGATTCATAATATCAACACACACAAACATGCATCAACGTCACAGAATCTAGAGGAAAACACATGAACATTTATTCTAGCATAGATAGACATATAGATAAAATTTAATGATCAATTGGAAGTATTAAACTACATAAATCAAGTAAAAACTAGACTTATATAAATATGAGGTTAAAACAAGAATTAAAACACAAATCCCTATTAATTACAAAACATGAAAGTTCAGGAGGCATGCTTAGGGCTATCTCTAGCCTCAAGAGAATAGTTTAGCCACTCATTGATGTTGTCTTCCAACCCTCAAGGGCTCTCTTCATGGTTGAATTCATCCTCCTCCCTTGGTGTTCTTGTTGGAAACCCTAGAATAATGGAAGAACTTTCCTAAAATATATATTATTTCTCTGATCTTTAGCCAATTATCTTTCTAACTAACCAACCTCTTACTCAAAATGGCCAAATTCCTTATATAGGTAGCTCAAATGTCACAACCAAAGGTCAGACCTCATGCACTAGGACCTTCAAATGATTGCACCATGAGTACACCTTCAATTCGGCTTGAAATCTATTTTGCACACAATTTGAGGTAGTTCGATTGATCACACTATTGTTCTAATTGATTGAAGTATGGCGGCGCAATTATTTAGATTAAGATAAAGGCTGAGACATTTTTTAAAAAAGCACAAAAGTTGTTGGTGAGGATAAGATCAAAAGGTTCGATCAATCGAGTAAAAGATTGGATCGATCGAATCAGAAATTTTTTTGAGGATAAGGACGAGGGTTCGATCCATCATGACAGGGTTGGAATGATCACAATGTGATCGATCATAGCTTGGTTCAATTGATCAAAGATGAATTTTTTATCACTTTGCTTCCACTTTGTTCCTCTATTCCACTAGACTTTATATTGCTTCTTCCAATGCTTTAATTCAATTGATTTAACTTATTTTGAGGATAAGTGCCTGAAAAGGAGAATAACATTAAATTAGACTAAAATGGGAAAATAAGATAAAATAAGAAACTATTGCTAGTCCCTAGCTATAAACTACAAAGAAAAATAAGAACCCAACAACAATGCATGAATGAACTAGAAAGCAATAAAAAGATAACGCCACTTTTGTAGGGAACATGATTGCATTTAGCACATGTAACAAGTCTTTTAAACCCCTAGGTTACCCATAGTGGACGAGTTAAGTCTCGTGAGGGTTTATAGAAATGAAACCCATAAACATTAAGCTCTTTCTCACTAAAGAGGCACCAATATTCCAAACAAGCATAGGGAAAAAATTACCTCAAGTATGCAATTTTTCAACCATATCCAAGCAATCTCCCAAAATTTCAACATCAAGCAAGCAAGTATGACCCTCCTCCACACATTAAGACAATGATCATGTAAATCAAAACAACTTTAGAATCCTTTTTAAGTGAACCGGCATCAAATATGTTACTATCTAAGCCAACCAAAGAAATGATCATATCCGGTCTTAAGCTAGCACACAAATCTAGTACTGATCATCAAGACAAAGAATGGTCCTTTTTATTAAAGTTTTATTCAACTAGGTCCATTTATTCTTTAAACTCGATTTTTTTTTTTTTTTTTTTTTTTTTTAAAC
>JAOTQH010000040.1:5227495-5241753 GCA_025631255.1 Cornus kousa
GTAGTGGTTTGAAATTCACTCTATTTACTTTGGCTGACATGTATATGTTTTTGTGATTTTGGTGAGGAATATCCTTCACTCAAGAACTGCCAACCATTTTTATGTTACATTTGGTGGAGATGAATGGAGAGGATTCAGAAGGATATAGCTGAGGTTGAGGAGGTGGCTACATGTCTGACAGGAGATCTCAAACTCCACTGTGTTTCTAGAACGTGTAATGTTGTTGACCAGAAATTTTGTAAATGTTCAACAGGGAATTTTGAACTTTTATTTCAGGACACTGATGGTAACTTTACTGTGATTAGATGATGTGTTTTCCCTGGGATTGTTTATAGGGAGGATTTATGCCCATCTTTTGTTAACATTGTTGATGCCTGCCTTAAGATGACACTTGAAACTTGTATTTTTAGATTTACAATATGGTGGGTTGGATGCAATTAAGATTATGCAAAAACTGTTATTGTATATCGATGTTGTAGGATGAAGCGAATCATTTGTATTGTGATGTACATATATGCTACACTTGTTGGGAACCAGCTTAGTTCTTGGACATTGGCCTTACTAATTCAAAATTGGTGTTCTCGTTCAGAGGAAGACGTCGAAGTGTTGTGTTGTGACCTACCACTACAAGAAAACTGAGATGATTTACAGAAAAATAAAAAATAAAAAAATAATAAAAAAAAAATACTTACGTTAAACTCCATGAGAGTGAACACATTTCTAGGATTTTTCTTCATGGACTCCTTTCAGTATTTCTTGGAAAATGTTTTCTGAGTTCTTTTTTATAACAATATCTCAAAATGGACTTGAAGTTTTCTTGTGTTTCATCTTTATTTATAATTATTGCACTTGTAAATAATTATTTTAAATTTTTGTATTCAGCTCACTTTAAAAGTTTTCAACACCAGACTTGTCCAAATCTTGATTTATTAATACACACTTCTGTTTTGCAACTTTTTGTATTTTTAAAAATAATATGTAAAATACATGAATACAAACTGTCATTGCCAAAAAAAAAAAATTCACAATATTGACATTACCAAACATGTTTTTTATTACTTATTTTCAATATTTTCACAATAGTGACGTTACCAAATATGTTTTCATGTTTTTGCTTTTAAAGCATGGACGTTACCAAACATGTTTTCATGTTTTTGTCTTTCAAAGCATGAACGTTACCAAACATATTTCGTATTTTTGTTGACTTTACCAAACATGTTTTCATGTTTTTGCTTTCTAAAATCTTACAACAAATAGACGTTACCAACAAGTTTCAAAACAATATTCAACACACCTTAAAAGCAAAAACATTGTTTCTGTTTTGGGTCAAAACAAAAGCACAAAGCAACTGTGATTGCCAAACGGGCCCTTAACGATTGCTTTAATATATATTTTTTCTTTTCTAAAAGGTTTTTGATTAACCAATGGACATTAACCGAAATAGTATGATCTTTTTTTCCCCAAAAGGGTGGTTGAGTGTTTGATTTCCTATTTAAAACAATATTGTGGAAAGAGGTTGAATAATAATTTTTTGAAAGGAAAAAAAAAATAAATAAATAATTAGCAATTTTTGTCCAACTTTCTTAGATAGAATATTTGCATGCACATCAAAGAGTTAAATCCAAAAGGGAGAGACTTGGAATGGAGTGTCAGACCCCAACAGTCCCTCCTCCCATTCCAGTCTGACGGGAGTGGAGTCTTGGGCGCAAGTTCGGTATGAGAAGCTACCTTCTTTTTGCTTTGCTTATGGTATAATCGGCCATCATTGGAAATCTTGTCCGAATGGGCCTTCTTTGGTACCTGGGGATCTTAAGGAGTATGGGAGTTGGTTGGGAGTGGATGGTTTCTGGGGAAAGATCTTTGGAGCAGGGAGCGAGATGGGGTAGATTCTTTGGATGATGGAAATGGTAAAAATTGGTTGAATGTGGAAGAAGGGGGATGTGGATGATGAGGAGGGTCCTGGGGGTCTATAATTCTTCTTCTGGTTTCCGACAGATCCATGATTGGGTGTCTGATCCGCGTGTTAAGTTTGGTGTGCACGCTCTTGTCTGGGGTTTCATCGGGGAGAAAAATCGGTTAATGATGTGGTTGCTCTCTCTAGTGTAGGTGGGCAGTCGGGTATGGTTGGTGGTGATGGGCATGTTGAGTGTAATGTTGGAGAGGGGGTTTTTAAGACGGGGGTTGTTTTGCGGGATAAGGAAATATGTAGGGCGAGGATGCTTGCCCTGCTCCTTGTGGAACTCGAACAATCGCTCCATTTGAAGAGGAGAGATCATACACTCACTCAACCTTCTATTTGAAGAAGAGAGATCATACTTTTTGGACTACCGCCCAACCCAATGCATGGCTTGTTTATTGTAGGCCTCTTATCTGTGTGACATGCATAAAGCTGGTTTTTGTAGTTCAACCATTCTAATGCATCCAAGTTTGAAGACACTACTCCAGATGAAAGATACTAGCAGAAAACATATATATTGAGCATAAATGATACAATTAAGAAGCCATAAAACCTAGAACTAGGGCCAAGACAAACCCTAGTTATCTTTTCTTTTTCAGATTGGGCTGTGACATCAGAAGCAAGAAATGAAGTTCGTTCTCAACTAATTCAAACATTGTGGTGGTGATCCCAGTAACCATTATAAATGCATTGGTGTTGAATTTCTATTATAAATGCTTGCATTCGACATATAAATATACAGGGGAATAAAGACAATACCACACCAAACAGGGTGAGATTATATCAAACTAACATATCATCATCATTAACCACCAAGACCACCCACTAAAATGTCATCACCTAATATTATTATTATTAGAAACAACACAGCTACACAGAGATATGCATTTACATCATTAAAGGGGAACCCCACCATACCTGATGCAATGAGTTGCAGATGAGTAGCTGCTTCTAGCTCACATGTGGAACTTCGATCAATCGATGGAAGTATGTGGTGGTTCTGAAATTGAGGTCCCATACCAAATACATGATGTGATGAAATACAAGCAAGCAACTCAACCGTTCGCTTTTGCAAGATCAGCAAGAAAAAGGACCTACGAAGGATACTTTATATGACAAGATTAGAAAAGGGTGAGTGTGAAAGCTGGGCCCTAAGCCAGCCATCATCCACGCAGCCACGCGGCCAAACTCATAGGCCAAAGAGTGAACACGAGTCTATATCTCAAGGCATGGAAGTAATAATTCACCAACATTCTACTGGGGCATGATGTTCTGCACTCTCCTCTCCTCTAGAGAGATTTTCACGAACCAAAGCTACTGGTACCAACTAGATCATTGATTGAAGACTTCAACAATGTTTGAAGCTTTCTATCCACAACTTATAGTTTTCACTTCTTATGTAGGTAAAATCTTGTCCAACGGCCCCCCACTCTCTACCCAACTTATTCTGGATACCACATTAACAATTTTAAATCATGTAACATCACTATTGCTATCACAAAATATTACTATTACCAGTCGTTAAAGACAGATGCCGTCTCAAAGAGTATCAAGTCCTAAAGCCATCGCTTTGCGCTTCAAAGATTTCAAATAGTGGATAGCTTCATTGAGAACCACAATTGCATCTTTGCCCTTCCCACCAGGAATTATACTCTGCAGAATGCTCACCGTCTCGCGAATGCTCTCCTTCCTCAACCCTTTGTTTCCTGGTGAGAAACCAAGCTCTTCCAAACCGTGATTTTCTTCATTGCCACAACTAGATTCCGCATCATCCTCATGCTCATAGCATCTATGGGTTTTCACAGAGCTTGCAGTGTCCATGAGTGATGGCACATCATAACCTCCATCGAAGAGTTTCCTTCTTTTGGTTTGCTCAGCAGAGCTAGCAACTTCTTCTACACTTTCCTCAAACCATTTTTGTTTATCATAAGCCGTCATTGTACTGGGAGAATGACCTGTGCTTGTTTCTTCATCATTCTCAGAATAATTGTCATCATCATCAGAGTAAAGCAAGGCATCGAGTTCCTCTGTGTCTTCATGCATCTCACTTTCCCCATCATCTCCATGATTTTCAGTATATACATCAGTCAAATTTGGCCCAAAGTGATGAACTGTATCAATTTTAGTTCCTGGTTCTTCCCTATTCAAAACATTTGCACCAGGAGCTTTGGGCATCCAAGAAGTCGGGCACTGAACAGAAGTTCCAATCCCAGAAGGGGCAGAACTAAAAATCAAGGTTGTTTGATCACCAGAGTGATCAAAAACAAGGAATTTCCTCTGCGCACATCCAGACCCCGGATTGGGTGTGATTGCATCCCCACAATTCTTATAAGGACCAGCAGAGTTTTTCTCTTTGAATGCCTGATGGAAACCAGATAAACAATAAAACCAACCAAGCGGTTCCTTCAGTTGGCTTACCGTAGAATGTGGGAGTCCAGGAAATGGAAACACTGGCAAAGTCTCATTTGCAGAAACCGTATTAGTGGAAGGACTCATGTAAGCTGGGACAGCGTTTTGCTGCCTCAAGTCCAATGGAAAACTTGAGGAATTCAAATTGGGCAATTGCCAAAAAGAATGCTGGTGATGAGTACAGGATCCGAAGTCCTTTTCCATAACCAAAACAATCACCTAAGAATCAACATAAAGAACACACATAAGAAAAACTACAACCTATCATATCCATCATATGCAAGAAAAACTCAATATATACTAATAACAATAATAATAATAATAATAAGATGGACATGATGAAACATACCAGAAAAACGATGTTTGCAGTAGGACAGATGGCTGATTACTTGTCTTTTCTTACAGAAAAAAATGGGAAAAACTAAATACTCCAGCTTAACTTGTACACAAAGGAAGGAAAATCAATCTACGTAACGGGTTTAAGCAAATGACGGAAATATTCAGCCTGACAAACACAAAAAAGATAAATTCATATAAGATTTCCAAACCATCATCATCAACTAAAAAACGAATAATAAGGCATCTTTTGAAGGACATATGCATCACAAAGTTGATGAAAGAATCTAATTCTGCAAAAAAAGAGAGCACATAATGCTTTGGAGTATTGTCTACTAACCTGACAATCCTGAAGTGGTTGAAAGCATGCTATGACTCTGACAATTATGGTGGCACCCCCAGCAATCCCATTCATGTGTTTTAATGCCCGAAATGTCGTTTGACTGGCTGCTTGGCTTACCATAACTACTATTTCCCCAACCCTTTTAATCAAAGCAACACTGCAATCTTCAGGCAAGCAATCAGACACCCCTCGATGTCAATTCAAGAACGAAACGGACCGGATTAGAGAAAAAAAGATTAGTAACGGATCGGATTTGATGTCGAGAATTAACAAAAAAGAAACCAGACTTCAGCTAATGCTGAGGACGTAACAGGGAAGGACTACAAACAGATTAGATCCCATGGAAAACAAAGGTAATTATACAAGGCTAAGAATGTGAAGGATTGTGGTGATCAAATGGAGTTACAGAATCACACGACAGTACAAGTTCAGAGAGAGGGCTTTCCGGTACACGTCAACGGAGAGGCTGTACCAAAGCATGCTGTTCCTCTATGTAATAAGATTGCCACGGCTAGTTTGCCCACAACTCTATATTAAGTCACTGCAATAGTATCACGCACATGTATCAGATATAGTTGATGAGAAAATGAAATAAATCTAAAGGAAAAAAACTAACCCTCTGGTTGGTTGCTGAGAAAATGAAGAATAGGAAACACATTTTTGGAATACAATGATTTATGGTTTTTTTTTTTTTTTTTCTTTCTCTACAAAAGTTCAAGTTACAGTTTACAAGATCAGCGCAACAAGGGAAGGAGTTGTATCAGGATTAGCTAAATCAGTGCTTGTTTGTGTAATTTTAGTGTCCCAAATTATGTAAAAAGTAGCATTTACCATTTAATTCATTTCTTTTCCTACATTTTCCTCATCAATCAAAAGGAACATTACAAATAATTTGAAACTTTGCCAGCTAAAAACATCAATAAATGTATATTTTATCAACTATGCAGAACAAAACCCTCATGTTAGAGAGACAAATTCAGGGAAGAATGAAAGAAAAACATAAAGAAAATGAAGCCAGAAGTGATGAAGAGAGAGATCGAAAAATAAACAACAAATCACACCTATAGGCATAAACAAGCCAAAGCTCATTCTAAGCATATGGGCTAAAAAGAAACAGATCAATCAAACATTGAAGCTAGAAAGAAACCATCAGTGAACAAGCAACTTACAGTGAATGCAATTCGTGAGGAAGAAGAAAAGCAAACCCTAAATCGCTTATACTCGAAAACCCAAAAACCAGAGACTCGGATCGAAAGCAGAGGAAAACCCAAAAGTCGTTGCGGATAACCGAGAGAGAGAGAGAGAGAGAGAGTCAAAGCAGAAGGAAGGAAACACGGAGGAGTGCACGACTGGGGAGACTATATAGAGGGATGAATTGACATGAATGGCCCTTTGGTTCGTGCGATGGTGGGGTTTATTATTTCATACGTAGCGCACGCTTGTATATTAGTGTACAATTATGTAACGCATGTATATAATAATTATTAATTATTATATAAATGTATATGTATAATCATTGTATATATAGGACTGGATGGGTGAGTATTCACTCTCGTGTGCACATGTGGTGAGGAAACAAATAAGAAAAAAGTTCAGGGAAGTTCGTAAATTACCGTTAAATCTGGAGGATGATGTGGCAAATATGTAAAGATTTTGAGTTGACCCTGTCAACTATTATTATTATTATTATTATTATTATTATTATTATTATTTTTTTTTTTTTGAAAGTTAAAGCAACATACACTAATGTTTGAACCTCCCCTTTGGAGGGTAGGGGTGATACCGTTGGGCTAATTGGTTCTTTGGTCCCATCAATTATTTTTGCCCTACTCTATTTGCGAGGAACATCTTATCTCCGCCGTGCAATTACATCGTTTATGCAATATAGGAGAGGGCGGTCCTCCAATCTCCACATAAGGGGATCCCGATTCATATGTGAGGAACATCGGATCTCCTCATCGTTTATGCAATAACAATTTTTGTATGTATGTGTTGCTACAATGTAATATTTTTACACTGACAATTTAAATATAGATTGGCTAAAAAAAAAAAAAAAAATTAAATATAATTAAGGACGATAGCACATGTTACTCACACCCTCCAATCTCCACGTAGGGAATCCAAGTTCCTCACACAATATAAGAGAGAGCGGTCCTCAAGTCTCCAAATGAGAAGATCTCGATTCATTTGTAAGGAACTTGGATCATCACATGTGAATTGAACGATACAAGATACAAAAGAGGTAAGAGATTCCTCTTGAGACAGAGTGAACCTCATTGTGCAGAGATTTGCGTTTTCCATTATCGAATTCTCCAATACTCAGGAGAATTTGGTAAATGTTGTGAGATGACGCGATATGTCTTAAATATTTTTATAATTTTTATTTTGAATAATAATAAAAAAATAAAAAATAAATAAAAAAAAACTCACACACCCATATGTTCATACTTGAACCCTTAACCTTTTATTTAATAAATAAATAAATAAATAAAAACATAATAGACACATTATTATTAGGAGAAGGAAAGAAAAAAAAAAAAAAAAATGGATAGATACAAATTACAATGAATAAATTTTGATCTTTCAATGTGTTCAATATCCACGTGATATAATATTACTCAAACTCTCACTACATTTCATTTTACAATAAGAAGAAATTCATTTTCTAATCAATCAGAAATTAGAGGTCATGCAATTCATTTTAAAGGTTCGACCCAAATATCATTATTGTTCTCCGTGCAGTGTTGTGTGAGAAACAAGAATCACACCCAATACAGGATAAAAGCTACTGGAAAAAGAAAGGTGTTATTCCTAATGAAGCCACTCTTTGGCTAATAAAAAAATAAGATGACTATAATGTAATCACCTGAAGGAGATCTTATAGAGGCAAGAAAATCAATGACACCCAATTATTTATGAACTCTGACTTAAATATGGTTAATAATATGCATAGTTTCATGCCCTCTTGTTTGGACTAAAGGGAACAACAAACACACCCACTCGAGTTCCATCCCCTTTTGCACCACACACACACACACACACACACACACTACCATATATGTATACATATATGTGTATGTATATTATATATATGAGATGTAAAGCAAAGTATTTCCCCACTGCTTGTGCCTCGTTTAATCATCATGCTTACTTTAACTGTCACATTGTTTATTTAAGCTTCATTTTTATTTTTATTTAGGCTTTTTAAATATGATTGGACACGTATTGGTGGTTGTGGATTGACCACTTAGTGAAGTCACATGATTTAGATGATGTTTAGTAGTTTACCAAACCTGAAATATTTATGGATACATGATTCCATTCAACTAACCACTCATACATTATGGAAGTTGTTAGAGACTTGTATAGTTGTATATCTAACATATTGTAATATATATTTTTATTTTTTTTGTAAGTATATATATTGAATTATTAGGACACACGTGTGGGGGATTAGATTTCAATGCTAATGTTGTGGTGGAATTATATTTAGGATTCCTTTAAGGAGAGAGTAATCTTTTTTGCTAAAAGGTTTTAATTAATTTGGTTGATATCTTGATGTTTTATTTATAACAAATTAATGAAAATAGTGAAAAAACAATAAAAGAGTAGAGATTTAGAAACCGAAGATAACTATTGAATTTAATTTATATGAGAAGGACGGTGGGTCTCATCACATGACGTCATGTGACATCATATGGTGAAACTCATCACTTCACTCACATAAATTGAATTTCATAACTACCGAAGTTAAATTATTACTCAAAATAAGAATAAAATAAGTAAGAACCTACTTAAGATTGAAAAGGCAATGAATTTGTTTTGTCATTTTTTATTTATTTTTACTACTATTTTTTTTTTTTTTAAACACCTACAAATTATTTGTAAAGAACAATGTTATAATGTTAGAAAAATACAATCTGAGTGGAGACTTGAACTAAACACCCACTTTTGTCCCTATGAGAATTTGAATCCTTAATTAACTTTTTACTTTAGAAAATGAGAAAATACCTACAAGGTTCTTAGTGCACGAAGATATATATGACACGTTGCACATTAACATCAATATCCTTGATATGTATTTGATATTGCACGCGGTCGGGAGTGTAACGGACTTGGGTGAATATCGGTGTAAACTAACCGAACCGGTCAATTCATAGAGGTATATCACAATATTGAATCCTTAAAACAGATTACGAACAAGCTGATACAACGTGTATCGACTAACACGCGTTGAATTTGTCTCTCTCTCTCTCTCTCTATATATATATATATAATGGCATTAAGATATGTAGTTGAATTTGGTGGGGAAGGGGACCATGATTCTCTAACAAAAACATATCCACGCTTAGAAAGCAAAACAATCTCTCTCTCCACCTGCCAGCACTAAGAAGATTACATATTGAGCTTTTCATGTTACGCATTTAGAAAAAAGAATAGGAAAAGTTGTTTACATTATTGAGAAAACAAATCAGTCATATTCACGAGTTTCTAATCAACTTGTTTACTAATACGCGTTTATGAATATGTTCACAAGTCTAACAAATCCAAACTATGAATTTTTCGATTTTAATTAGCTCAATTATTAAGCATCGAGCTCAAATTAATCTTTGATCGAGTCAAATCCGAATTATAGTTTAACAATGCAATTCGTTTTTTAACCCTAGAGACAAAAGGATGTGGATGTAGATTATATATAGGTTTTAATTTAAGTTTTATAAGTTTTTGTTCCAAATTAATTTAATTATATATTATGAGACACCTTATTAATTAGTAGTGATTTATCAGCATATATATATATATGTGTGTGTGTGTGTGTTCCTTTGATGGCAAGAAAATATAAAAACTTTATCATCATGGTGACTTAAATGTAACTTCACATCTATTTCTTCCCACAATGGTGGAGTACTTAAGTAGTGTAAAGAACAACATGGTTGTTGACGTGTTAGAATTGACATAGAGTGTTTGTGATGTCAACCCAAAAAAAATAATAATAATAATAAAATAAAATAAAATTTTGGATTCAATTACTTTGCAATATGTGTACTTCAATTGTTCTGAGCTATAAAAAACAAATGAAAATTTTGAATGAAAATGAGAGTTTCCAGCTAAACTTAATCGAATTCTCTTTAAAGTCAAAAGGGTTTTTTAATGTGTGAAAATTGGATTCAATTACTTTGCAATATTTGTACTTCAATTATTCTGTGTTATGAAAAAATAAATGAAAATGAGAGTTTTGAGCTAAATTTAATCGAGTTTTCTTTGAAATCACAAGAATTTTCTTTAATGAAAACACCTTAATCAAGTTACATTTGAAGGTTACTAAAATGTTTTAATGTATAAAGATTGAATCTTTGAATTAAAATGAGACTTTTGAGCAAAAATCAATCAAGTTTCTAGCTAACAGAAAAATAAATAATAAGGACACAACAACAAAAATAAGGGCCAGTTTGACAATTGTTTTTGTTTCGTACTTTCTATTATGAGTAGTGAATTGTAGCGAAGCAAAACACAGAAATGCATTTGGCAACTTTTGTTGCGATTTGAATAGTACCATGTTTGTTGTCCAAAAAAACTCAAAAATCATTTTTTATCTCATCATTTTGTTTTTCAATCTTGAAACACTTTTTTTATCAAACATATTTTCATATTTTTGTTTTAAAAAAATTTACAACAAATTTTACGTTACTAAATATGTTTCCAATCACTATTAAATATACTCCAGTATAAAAATGTTTCGGACGAAATTAAAAATGAAAAACAAAAACGATCGTCAAACACCCATTAAATTAGAGTTGCATAACAAAAACTATGGCGTAGTCCACACTTTTTATCATTTTGTACTTGGATATAAGGGTTATACTAGTGCAGTAAGCTCCCACAATTGATCAAACGGGCTACAAACCCTCTTCCCCAAGGAAAAAATCGAGTGTTCGAGTTTCAAAAGGAGTGTGTGCTCACTCAACCTTCTAAAAAAAATCTCTCGCAATTGCATAAGAGTCAAAAATATATGCAGTGAACATGAATAGATAATATATATATATCAACTAATTCCATATAGACAAAAGCAATATAAATGAACATTGATAAACTATTAGAGCACTAATTGAATCGCACTTTCATAATTAATAAAATCCAATCACTACTATATTTTTTTAACCAACAATCACTACTAATTCGAGAATGAACTCATTGCACGCGTACACACATATTTAATTATATATATGTATTAAAGTTAGGCAAATTTTGCGGAGTTTGATCGTGTGTCCATTTTCAAGTAACTACTATAAAGACATCACTAATATGATCATCAATACTACCCTTTTTTCTTTTTCTTCTTCTTCTGTTTTTTTTTTATTTTTTATTTTTTTATTTTTTTTTATTTTTTATTTTAGAGACATCATTAGTTTTGATCATTTTTCAACTATTTTCATCAAAGCATGATGAGGTATTTCATTAGAGGTTGAATGTGGCTTATTGTTTGTTAACTTCATTTTTTTTTAAAAAAAAAAAAAAAAGAAAAGAAAAAGAAAAAGAAAAAGTCAAATTGATCAACCAATAGCTATATGTACGATGGGAATAATCAAGTTCAATTCCGAAGCAAGAATAATGAGATGGTGCTTAGTGTGTTTTTGGTACTTTGATGTGTAAGTTGGACCTTAACGTGGTTGAGGCACTTTAGAAAACAATCAATTTTAATAATTACTATAATAATAACGAATTAAAATCATAAAAATTCCTTATACTATGTCAGAATGCCCACATAATTCTCTATACTAACAAATAAGCCTCAAAATTAACAAAAGTAGTCATTTTACCCTCATTGCATGACGGAGCTGTTAACCAACATGTGAAATGACAAAATCAACTTCCATGATTAAATTTTAATTTAAGGGTAAAAATCATAAAACCCCCTATACTAAGAAAACTCATAAAATCCCTGCCATTTTCCTAATTCTACTCTCTTTCTAACTCTTCCTTAAATAATTTAGATCACTTATTTATTTATAACGCATTTTTAATTTAGGGAAGATTTAGATACAGAATACAATTAGGAAAAAAGGTCAATTATTTTAATAAAAAGTTATAAAGAAAATAGAGTTAGAAGAAAGAGTATATTTATACTATTAAAAAAATAAAAATTTAGCAGCTCAGTCACAGAATGGTGATAAAAGGATAAGTAAAAAATAAATGAAAGAGTTAAAAGAGAATAAAATTAGAAAAATACAAATTATTATTTAAGGAATAGTTAGAAAGAAAATAGAATTAGGAAAAAGATAAATTTATATTATTAAAAAATAAATAAATAACTGCTCCATCACCGAATAAGGGTAAAATTATCACTTTTGTCAATTCCGGGAATTATTTGTTAGTATATGAGGTATTCATTGTACATTTGAGCAAATATTCATCGATGCATATAGCTCAACAATTTAGCACTCTCAGAACAAAATTAAATTCAAGGTGGAATAACACTAAATCAAGAATGTTGATTCGTATATTTCATAAGTGTTGCACTCTACCCGTTACGTCGTTATTGCATAAATATTGAATCTTCAAAGTAATAGACGGTACTCGATCAATTTTAAAAGAACAACGATAACACTTTGATCAAATTGTTAACATGAATTGTTTGACTTAATATCACTGATCGATTAAATTTACAACATATAAAAAAGTAAAAAATCCAAAAAAAAGTGACATTTCTTTATGTTTTACATACGTAATCATTAAAAGTATTTGATATAACAATTCACTGCAAACTCATTTTATTAATTAATATGACATTTTACTATAAAACATGCAAAAACATTACAACTGTCATGCAAAAGATATGACAAATTTGATCCATATATATAATGATGGAAGAGTCTCATGACAGGAATTTGGCCACACATATTTGGCTCTATTTGCCATCTCAACCAAAGGCATCTTATATTGGTATAGCAATTTTTAGCTTTTATTATTATTTTTTTTTTAAAGAAAAATTATTTTAAAATTAGAAATTTGTTCTTAAAATAATGTAGTAGGAAATAAACCCCTTTATTTTCAGCGTAATTTTAATTCAATTATCCAATTTTTGAGTTGCTCTCCATCTACATATGCACAGGGACGAGGGAGCTAAGGACCGGGGGACAGTCCCCCGCCCCCCTCTAAATTTTTTTGCATATACATTATATTAAAAATATATGTTATGGTATATAATACTCCCTCCGTCCTAATATAAGTGTCGCTTATGGGGAGTGACAATTTTTAAGGGAACATGTGAGTCTGCTTGAAAAATTACTAAGTTGCTCTTTTAAGTTTTAAATATTGAAGTTTGAAATTTAAATTTAAAGGACATTGTTAGAATAATGTGAAATTTGAAGTTTGAAAAAGGAAAGTAACACTTATTTTGGGACAGACAAAAAAGGGAAGCATGATATTTATTTTGGGACGGAGGGAGTACTATACTATAAAGAGAGGCAAGACAGAAATTTTGTAATGATTTTAAAAAGACAGTAACAATATTTTATGGGTATAAAATATTCTCATTTATAGTTTTCAATCATCTTCTAGAGGCTCTTAATAGCTTAAAGTTTTTAAAAGAATAATGATTCTAAAACTAATAATCAGAATCGTAATTGAATTTTTTATTTTAAAAATAAATTAAATACAAATAAAAAATTAATCGTATCCAATTCATCTAAAAATATATAATTTTCTCATTTAGAATATTCGTCCAAAACTATTAAGAAATTGGTAGTTGGCCTAGGATAAGGACAATGGTCTATGAACCACCCAGTCAACGGATGAGTTTGAGACTTCTGAGTATTCACACACACGAAGCTATTAGTTGGAAAATGATAGTTGTGTAATTTAATACAGTACTTCATAGGCAATCAACTAATCATTTCTCATTATATAATTTTAAATAAAACAAACTAATTTTATTGTAAACTAGTTAATTTAAATAATTACAAAAAAATAATTAAAAAAAAATACTCTAACACAAGAAGCTACTAGTTGGAAAGGGATAGTTGTGTAATTTAATATGCTTGGTAAACAATCAGCTAATCATCTCCCATTATTTAATTTTGAATAAAAAATACTAATTTTTTATTTAGTATTTTTTATTTTAATATCAAACTGGTATATTTAAATAAGGGAAAATTACACAAAGGGCCCCTAGGTTTTCAACTTGTACATTTAGATAGAAGATGGCCACAATAT
>JAOTQH010000040.1:5241853-5258540 GCA_025631255.1 Cornus kousa
CCACCATCCAGGTTCAGAGAATTTAACTGATGGGTTGAGCATATACACACTTAAAAAAGGACATTAGGATTTAGGAGCTTGTTTGGTCAATTTTTTAAAAATTGTTCTCAAAATATTTGAAAAAATATAGGAGTAAAAGTTTTCAAAAATGTTCAACCAAATGGACTAAAATCCTCTCTAGCTAAAACAATGTCTTGTCTCGTCCAATTAATGACGTACCTTGTAAAAACATTGTACGAACACATTTTTGTTACATCCACTAATTGAAAGGATGACTACTGTTCCGCTGGAAAGGATTTTGATCTCAACCAAAAACCCAAGGCAAACAAACTCTAAACTCACGTTATAACGTACTCGTAACGTAGAGGAGGGAACATGAATTATTGTTGTGCAGGAAAGGATTTTGATCCCAACCAAATACAGTTTTCTAATTTTTAGTTCTTAGAAAACTGTTCTTAAAAATCCATGACAAAACAAACTCTAGATCTCTTGGGAGAAACCCTAGTTATGTTTCTCATCTTTCAGACTCTAGAATCTCTTGGGAGAAGCCATAGTTATCTTTCATATTTCAGATTGCATTGTGACAACGAAGGTAGGAAAAGAAGTTGATAAGATTTGCATCATTTCAAGAGCATTGCAAACACAATTATGCATAAATACATACTACAAACGCACATAGGCATACACACAACAGACACCACCAAACAAGTTACAAGACATCACACCAACGTACCATCACGAACCACCAAAGCCTCTAAAAATGTCATTTCTAGTAGCAAGGGAGATATAAACCCCATGATAGAAGCAAGCACAACATAACCTCGTGATCTGCATTTCATTGGTCCAATTACAAAACCACCAAAAGGGGAAACAAACAATTCCACCGCATCTACAATGATGGTCGTCCCATTAATAGCATCTCTTGCTCACAGCCCCACACAGGAAATTGAAGCTGATCGATGGATGGATGCATGCATGCATGTAGTGCTCTATCGAGGCCCCATGGCGGAAAAAAATTAGTGATGAAACTGAGAACACGTCTCCCTCGTGCAATTTCCTAAGAAAGGAAAACCCCACAATGGATACTATGTGACGAGATCACGAAGATGGTAGAAAAAGTGAAGAGTTGGGGCCTAATTCACCCACCAGGCCTGCACTCTTCCCTTTCTGGAGCCAGCTGGGATAACGAGACTTTGCAATCCGCACAACTACCCTCATGCGCAAAAGAGTGAATGTCACTTTCTTTGAACCTCAAGGCATCAACTAATGATTCAACACTCTTTTATTGGGGCATGATATACTGCTCTTTATGCACATATATATATATATAGAGAGAGAGAGAGAGATGTTTCACCGGCCAAAGCTACCAATTCCAACACCGTTGCCGCTGAAGAAAGACTTCATGAGTGTTTCAAGCTTCCTTTCCAGAACATCCGGTTTTAATTTCTTATGTCGGGAAAATCGGATTCAGCAGAAACTGTCCTCTCCAACTAATGTTTTCCAACTTATTGTGCACACAAATTAACAACTTCTAATGAAGCATTACTACTACTATTATCATGAATGCTATCGTTTCGGCTCAGAGAGTATCGACTCCTAATTCCTTGGCTTTGCGCTTCAATGATCTCAAGTAATGGATAGCTTCATCAAGAACCACAATTGCATCCCTGCCCTTCCCGCCAGGAATTATACTTCGGATAATGCTAACAGTCTCGCGTATTTTCTCCTTCCTTGACATCTTGTTGCCCAATGAGGAACCAAATTTCCCCAACTCTTGATTCTTTTCAACAGCACAACTAGATTCTGCATCATCCTCATACTCAAAGCATTTATTGGGTTCCTCAGAGCTTGGCATTTTCATGAATGATGGTACAACATAACCTACATCGGACAGTTTCTGTCGTTTGGTCGACTCAGCAGAACTAACAACTTCTGCATTTTTCTCAAGCCATTCGTGTTTATCATAAGCTGTCACTGTACTTGGCGAGTGACCTGTGCTTGTTTCTTCATCATCCTCAGAATAACTGGTATTATCATCAGAGTAAAGCAAGGCATTGAGTTCTTCTGTGTCTTCATGCATCTCACTCTCACTATCATCTCTGTGATTTTCGTTATGCTCGTCAGTGAAAATTGGACCAGATTGATGAATTTTATCCATCTTGATTCCTGGTTCTTCCCTATTCAGATCATAAGCACCAGGAGGTTTGGGCATCCAAGAAGTCATACGCTGAACAGGAGTCGTCCCAATCCCAGAACTAAAAATCAAGGTGGTTTGATCACCGGACTGATCAAACACAAGAAACTTCTTCTGAGCACATCCAGTAGCTGGATTGGGTTTGACAACCTCCCTGTCATTCTCATAAGGATCGGCAATGACTTTCTCTTTGAAAATGGAGTTCGACATAGCAGTGGATGCCTGACGATAACGAGGTAAACAATAAAACCACCCATGAGGTTCATTTGGGTGGCTCGCCTTAAAATGCGGCATCCCAGAAAATGGAAACGCGGGCAACATCCCATTTGTAGAAATCATATTAGTGCCAGGCCTCATGCAAGGCGGGATGGTGTTTTGTTGCCCCAGGTCCAATGGAGACCGCAGGGAATTCAAATTGGGTGATTGCCAATCAGAATGCGGGTGTTGAAACCAGGACCCGAAGTCCTTTTCCATCCAACCAAAACAATCACCTATCAATTAACATACAAAAAGACCCAATCTATCAGATAAATCAGGTGTAAAATAAACTGCAGTTACACAAATTACAGGTAGGATATGGCAAAACATACCAGAAGAATGATATATGCAGTATGAGGGATTGCTGATCACTTGTCGTATCTTACAGGAACAATGGAAAAAACTAAAAACCCCAGCTTAACTTGAATGCAAATCGGGGAAAATCAAACTACGTAACGGGTTTAAGCAAATGACGGAAATATTCGGCCTGACAGACACACAGAAACTAAAATCATACAAAAATTTCTAGACCATAACCAACATAAATTAGAAGCACAAAGCATCATCATTTGAAGGACACGGAGTGTCTATACACACACACACACACACAAATATATATACAAATCAAAAGCTCAAACATCAACAAATTGACTGAATCAAATTTTACTAACCTGACAATCTTGAAGTTGTTGAAAGCATGCTATTACTCTAACTATAATGGTGGCGTTCCCGGCAATCCCATTCTCATGTTTCAGTGCCCGAAATCTTGTTTGGCTAGCTGCTTGGCACACCATAACTACTACTTCCCAACCCTTTTTAATTAACACAAAGATCGCGTTAACTTCGATCAAGCAACAATCAAAGTACCAAACACCCTTCAACCGAAATTCAAGCAGATGACAGATATTGAGAGAAAATGATCAAAGACGTATCAAGCAGCAATCAAATAACCAAACACCCTTCAACCAAAACTCAAACAGAAGACAGATATGGAGAGAAAATGATCAACGATGTATCTGAATCAATGTGGAGAATGAAATGAGTAAATTTTGTGGAACAGAAAGTTCAGCTGATCCTGCGGACGTAGCAGGGAATGACTACAAAGAGATTAGATCCCATGGAAGGAAAGGAAAGAAATGTATGGAAGGGAAGGGAAAGGAAATGGAGGATTGTGATCTGATAGAGGGATTTACAGAATCACACGACAATAAAGGTTCAGAGAGATGACTTTCCGGAACACGTCAATAGAAAGACTGTACCACCGCATGCTGTTCTTCTCTGTAATTTGATCGCCACAACTACTACTTTTGATTTCAACTCTGCAAAGTCCCTGCAAAAGTAGTACATTTAGATCTCCCAGATATGTATATACATATATATAGACCTACAAGTAAAAGAGAAAATGAAAAAAAAATCTGAGCAAGAAAGTAAAACCCTTTTTTTACGATGTAAAACCCTGTTTGGTTGCTGAGAAAATGGAGGAAAGTGAATGCAAGCATTTTTGGAAATTAAGATTTTTGTTACTAAAAGTTACAAGTCTAGAAATCAGCTCAATTTAGGGGTTGTATTAGGCAAAGCTGAATCAGGATTTGTGTTACTCTGTGTCTCAAATACAGGGAAAAATGGGGTATTTGCAATTCTAATCTTTCGCCATTCATACCTTTTCTCAGTGACCAAACAGAGCTATAGCTGACAAATAATCTCAATATATGCAGTTCAAATAAAAAAGAACTTTCTTTAATCAGCGATGCAGAGCATAACAGAACAGAACAGAACAGAACCCATCAGAAGCTTTTGAGATTTTTCCGGGAAAGTGAATGAAAAACACAAAGTAATTGAAACCCACAAGAGAGATCGGAAAATATATCAACAAAAACGCACAGAGTCACACATACAAAATCCAAAGGTCTTTCGTACAAAGCATGTGGGGCTCAAGAGAAACAAATCAACAACAAAACAATGAACCCAGAAAAGATCGAAGAACAAACTAACTTACAAGCACAGCCAATTATCAAGCAAGACCTCAAATAGCTTATCCACCAGAGATTGATACTCAGATCGAACCCACGAGAAGACCCAAAAGGCGTTGCAGAGAAAAAGAAATGGCAGAGAGAGAGAGTATCGTAGAGAGAGCTAGAGAGAGTCAAAGTCGAAACATGAGAGAGTGCACGTATGGTGAGACTATATAGACAGACAAAGGAATTGACTTGAATGTCCTTTTGGCTCGTGCGGTGGTGGGGCCTACAGTTTTCATACGTGCGTAGTGCACGCTTGGTATCAGTGTACAATCATGTGTAACACACACATATATATATACATATATGTAACTGTGTGTTTGTGTGTGTGGTCAATATCCAACAATATCGTAGATGAGCGAACCTGCTTGGGACGTGGGTGGACCCGTCGGTGGTTGCATAATGTGCATCATGATTCCATGAGTCCATGTCCAGTTGTTTGACCCATGTGTGCGGTTCGAACCACCCTCTTTGATTAATATGGACTCACCATTTAATGTCAACATATACACACACACACACACACACACACACACATATATCAAATGTTGATGTATGTGTGTTATTCCTATAATGCCCTCGGTTTGATTGAAAATTCTCTTCTTTTGTCTTTATGGGTTACCATAATTGAGGCGAATTGATAAGTGATTACTAAGTATAATTGAGATGAATTGATTAGTGTTTTACTCGTGTGACCTTTAATTAATGTAGCCAACTATTGAGTTTACATTATACCTGCTCGAATTAATTATGTTCTACTGTTTAAATCAATGAATTGAAAGGCCAAGAATAATCACAAACCACAATACCATAAATGGTGATTGGAAAAAAAGAAGTTATAAATGGTGATTGAACATCCATTAAACTCAAATGGCATGACCCACTATTTATTTTAATTCAAAGTTTTGCTAATCAGAGTTGCTTTGCTAATCAGTCATTCAGGATCGATTGTCGCTAGATAGTCATCCAAAGAGTTGGGCAAAAGTCTCATTATACTTTCTTCCCAAAAGAATGAGGGGTGAAAGGAAGATACTAAATTCATTCAGTAGAGAGGAGACAATGAGAGAGAAAAAAAATGAATATCATTCATTCTTAACGAAATTTCTTCACTTCTAATATGAACGGATGAAAGACAAATGGACTATTATAAAGGTTTTGAATTACAATACTAACCTTTATAAATTACAATAATGTAGATAGTGATAGATATAATGGTAAAAACAATTTAAAACTTTATCTTCCCTTCTCTCCTCACGAACACATTAAGTTATTACTTTATTCTATTATCTTCTAACCGAAAAGAGAGAATAATACAATCTTTTCTTCAAGGATGTCTCTTCCATTGCTTCTTCTCTCATTTGTATCCAAATTTTTTTGCAAATATGTAAATTTTGATTTTTTATTTTCCCACCATTATTTCAATATAAAACACTAAACTCTTACTTCTTCACTAATGTATTCATTGATCTTTCTTACACATAACCAAACTAGTTTCTCCCATCTCACCTTCGATGGATACTAATTTCAACTATTTCATGAATATAAGAATATCTACATGTATGTGACGCTTATATAATCATATCTTACTTGCATTTTGTGTAATATATAAAAATGAAATGGTCTAATAATTATTCTACTTCTCTATATAGCAAATCTTCTTTTGATTTTATTAATACCCTCATCTTCAATCTCAATAACTAATTTTAGGTAATAAAGTTATTTATTTTTATGTCTGCTAATTATTGATCTTATATTTGTTTAATTCGATCTATTCCTTTGCTTTGTGGTATTCACTGTAAATTGTGGACATTGCTATGGAAAATCTGAAGCTCAATTGTGCCCTAATGCCAAAAACTGAAAGCTATTTGGCATAGCAAGCAAAAAGAGAGAAGTTGGCGCCATAAAGAAACCACTGGGATTCTTCAACTTGCAAAAATAAAAATAATAATACTAATAAAAAATAAAAAACTACAACCATATATCCATACCAACCCAAAATGACATCTAGATTCTAATATTGCCCCTGAAATTTAAAAAATAATAAAAAATAAAAAATCATTTTTGCCCCCTTTTACTCAATATCTTGGATCTGTTCCTGCATATTAAATGTTTACTTCGGTAACTTTGACTAAATAACTTATTTTGATATTTTGTCTCAAGTATCACCGCTCGAAAATGATAAACTTAACAATGATAGACTGATAATTAGTAATTGAGATAAATCTCTTAAAAGGGAGAATCTATTCTTTTTAAAAGCTTACAAAAATCATTGTTTAAGACTTAAACAAACCCATTGATTTTTATAGCATTACTCATGATTCTATTCTAGATTTAGCATTTAATCTAAATCAAAATTCTCCCTAGTGTACCCTTATTCTCTGCCACTAATGTGGTCAATTGAAGTTTGCCATTGAGAGTGGGTAAAAAAAAAAAGAGGAGAAAAGAAATACTATTAAGATTAGGGAAGATGGTATCCTATGTTTGGCATGAATACCAATAATTTGAAGCTTGACCGTTCAAACTATGAATCATATAAACACAATGTAGCCCCCCACTAAAACACACACACACACACACACACACACACACACACACACACAATATCTATATAAATTCATAGTCCTCCAGTACTGAGTACTCCTCTTCATCCATCTGACAATGTAATATAAGTATCTCCAGTTAGCTCCATCTATGACCTACTTTAGGATTTGGGTTAAAAAGGGAGCTTAGGCCACTGGCCCACCAAAGAGAGTACAATAATACTTTTAATTGACGTGATTCATGGCCATGTCTGAACCACCAACGAGACCCATCAATGGCTGCCCAAAACCAGCGATGGTGACCATATCATCAAAGCTTTACACAACCCACTTACCATTATATTCTGGCTCACTTCTCACAACTTTGTGTAGTGTGTGTTTTTATTCACTACTTTTTAGTTTATACCCCCTTTAATCAACTTTATTCTCTCCCTCTTTTTATCTTCTCTTTTTTTCTTTTGGTAGATGAGAATTTTAATAGAGTAGTAAATAGAATAATACTCCCGAAATAGTAAAGACATATGTAATGGACTTTATTGTAGGGTTTATAAGATCTAACTATTGATGTTGTGCAATCGCGACATTCACAACTGCACGTGGCATAAGTTAGGACATAAATATTTTCGTTAATCAGGGTTTTGGCTAGCATTGGCCGCACATCTAACACTTAGGAAAATTGATGACACGGAACGGTTTATTACGAATGTAAAACTAAAAAGGTGGTAATTGTAATTATTTAAAAGATAGAAAAAGTAAGTGTAATAAATTCTAATTAGAGGGGAGGTAAGTATAATTTATCAAAATAATAATAATTAAGAGAATAGACCTCAAATCTAAACTTGAATTTTATTTATTATAATTATTATTTTTTTGGGTAAAGATAAACTTGCCACAAATCAAGCTGAAATTATAATTATTACAAATGAAGACAAATTAGTGATGCAAATTAATTTTTTTTTTTTCCGATATTAGAAAATTTTGTAGTTTAGTAGTTATTGGAGAAAATATCATGAATTACTCAATAATACTAAAATGAAAAAAAAATAAAAAAAATTTCAAGTGTTAAGAACTTATATTTTAATACTAATGCTGAATCATGATTTCAAGTTCATCTGGACTCCAAAAGGGAGGCAAATCAAGCTGTCACTTTTTAGGAAAATTTTGCTTGGTGGAAAAAATCTCGAATGAATTAGCATTAAGAGTTGTTGTCTCAGCTACCTTGAAGAGACAGGTTGAGAGGGATAGTTAGTATCACACTTGGGTTCTCTCAAATAAAACTAGGGCTTGGTGGAATCGGTTTGGCTCGAAATTTGATTTAATTTGATCTGAAGTCTTTTTAATATATTCGAATTTTTATTCAAAAACATAACGGATATGTACGCTATCAAAAGATTCATCTATATTCCATAATTCTTAAATAGATCGAATTTTATCCGAGATTCAATCCAAATTTAATTTATTTTTACTCTTGCTTAAACTATATGAGTCGAGTACGGATCATGCCCCTAAAAATAAACTATGGATAAAAAAACATAAAAAATAAAACCCTAAGCTGGACAAATAATACAAACTAACTGAGAATTGATTAAAAAATTGAAAAGAAATAAAAAAACAAAAATGGCCATGATTTAATCACCTGAAGCAAATCTTATGCACAGATAAGAAGATCCAAGGGACCAAATTATATATATGAAGTCTGTTATAAACTATGGATAATGATATGCATTACGCATACTTTCATGCCCTCTTGTTTGGAGTGGAGGGAACAATAAACATGCCCAGTTAAAGTTCCTCCCTCCCCTTTCCCAGTCCCATTGGGTCTACACTTTTTGCAGCACTAACACACTCCACATATATATATATATATATATATATATATAAGTGTGTATGTCTATGTATATATATTATACACAAGATGTAAAGTAAAAGTGTCTTATATGTTATTTAATTGTCATGCTTACTTTAATTGTCAAACTTATGGAGTATTAAATAACATTTATATTTTAATTAATTTGTTTATATTTTTTAAAAAATATATAATTTTATACAGGTGTCAATGGGTGACAGGAGATTAGTGGTTGTGGATTGACCACTTAAATGGAAGTCACAGGGTTTTAGAAGCTACATAAGAGGGTTTAGTTAGTAGCTTACCCACCCGGAAATATTTATGGATGATTCTGTGGAAGGCACCACAATACCATTACATAATGTTTGTCATTACATATATATTGTATTTCATTTTATAAAAATTTATAGTGAAATTGTTATGTATGACAAAAATGGGATTTGATTATTGAAAATATTTTTTTTTTTTTTTTTTTGCCAACTAATAACGAATTAGTCTAAAATACAAGGCCATCACAAGTCGTCGAGAAAATTGAAATATTATTAATGCAAGGAATTTATTCATATTTAGGTTAGGATCAAAATTGTTTCTAAAGTAATGACTAATCACTAGACATATTCTATGAATGGATCTCATCGGATTGAAATAGGCGCGTCGAATGGTATTGGAAAATGTTTTACTTCCTCCGTCCGGCCTTCTGATAGTCTAAATGGTTCTCTTAATCATCAACAACCCGTTCTATATCATAATCTTAAAAATGTAAATAAATGACAAAAATAGTTCATGTAACTAACTTGTTCCAGATTAACTTTTTTATTGTAACTTTTTCTAATTTTTGTGAGGAATTTATTCAAACATAGGTCAGGATCAAAGTTGATTCGTACATAGTGATCGATCCCTGGAGAGATTCTAAGAATGAATCTCATCGGATTGAAATAGCTGGCTCATCTATTGGTATAAAAAATTGTATTAGTTTCTCCGTTTGGCCTTCTGACAGTCTAAATGATTCTCCCAATCATCAATAACTCGTTCTACATCGCAATCCTAAAAATATAAACAAATAACAAACATGGTTAGTGTAACGTGCTATTGAGTAACATTTTCATTTTGTTTTTTCCTAATTAGATTATTCTCTCTCAAGAGTATATATCTACACCCATCCATTAGTACTATATTATTCCAAAACCTTGTCCATCATTAGACGCAATTCCTAACCAATTTTTCTACCATTTGGACTTCATTTGGGGAAGTTACAACTAAACATGGTCTTCCATGATCTGTGCTATTACAATTAATTTTAGGCATAAAAGTATTGTTTTAAAAAAACACATTACCAAAACCATAGTGCAATGAGATGCACAAAGATGTGACACCTTGCACGCTAGTATAGTTAAATATATATATATATATATATATATACATACACTTTTAGGGAGGGGCCATTAACACATATTTGAATTTGGTGGGGGAGTGTGGGACATGAGACCATGGAGCCATTTGGTTGTGGATTCTCCAACAAAAACATCCACGCTTGGAAAGCTAAAACAATAACCTCTCCACTAAAACCATTACATGCTATGCTTTAAAAAAATACCCACAAACCAATTTGCAAAAGTAGAGCACCGAAGGAGAGGAATCCATGCCCCCTCTCACCTCACATACATATTTTATGTTACATTTCCACCCACTTTCTTAGACTTTCTTTTCTCCCATTCTACTTTACATTCAATACATTTTCTATCTCAAAAAAAGCCCCATTAGAAAGTAAGTGTCAACCCTCGCCCCTCACCTTTTTCTAAGGCTGTGTTTGGTAATTAGGATATTAATTAGGGCGCATTAGGTTTCAAACTCGATCATCAGACACATGTTACTGATAAGTTCATGACGCTATGGCCAAAGTTCAGTATGCCAAACGGGGTTTTTAGCTGATGTACATGAAAATGATTGAATCTCTTTTCTTTCCAAGCTTTCGTGAAGTTTAGTGAGAAGATCGATTATTAGGGCGACACAATTAGTATTGATGGAACATCATTTGGAATTGGCTTTTGCATGCTCATGTCCTTTTTTATTGGCAAGAATATTAATTAGGGAGCCTAGGTTTGAAATTCGATCATTAGTTTATGACGCTGCGACCAAAGTTAAGTATGCCAAACAGGGCTTTTAGCTGATGTACATGAAAAGGATTGAGTCTCCTATTTTTTTTTTTGGAGTTTTCGTGAGGTTTAGTGAGAAGATCGATTATTAAGGGGAGACACAATTAGTAGTGATGGAACATCATTTGGAATTGGCTTTTGCACGCTTATGTCCTTTTTTATTGGCAAGAAAACATGAATCATCTAATCATGGTCACTTAAGATGTAATGCTGAATGAAAATTCCCATCTTTTTCTTCCCACAATGATAAAAGTACAATAAAAATATTGTAAAGGCACATATGCAAGTGTCCATTTGTAACAGAAGAGCAATGTTTTTGACATTTTAAAATCTTAGAGAATAGTTTTGAACTGTCAACCCAAGACATATGGTTGGGTTCAATCACTTTGCATTTTACTATGGAGAGTGAATATTCCACTAAATATCCACTCAAAAGACAATTGTGTTCACCTAAAACAAATTGTAGCCAAGCATTTTGATGATCATTAGGGTCATATGTTTATCTACCTATTTTTGAGCAAACACAAGTACTTCAAAATGTGCAAGTGGTTTTTGCACTAGATATGCAAAGTTGTAATAATAGTGACACTAGCAATATTAAAAATCACATAGTACTGCACTCTAAAAAGAAGTGGAATTGTCGATTGTGATTCCACAAGAGGTATTTTTCAGTGGTCTAATTGATCGAGCGTCTATTTAATAATCTCTGTGGGCAGGTGTGATGTGGATGAATGCGAGATACTGGACGAGTTACTACACTAACAGGTTATAAGGTGTCATAATCCCACATCGTCTAGGAAAAATAATGTGTTATATGTAAGGTTAAACATCCTTTTATGACATAACGTGTTTTAAAGCCGTAAATTCATCAGAACTCCGGAGTTGAGCGTAATATTTGATCCGGGAGAGTAAAAAATAAACAATATTGAGTCTTGATAGGGTGAGGGTTATTATAGCATCTATCAGGTGTGTCTGTGTAAAAATCCCCCTCCCCTAGTTTGCCAAGGGAAAAAAAAAAATGTGATTCCATAATTAAAAATAAATAATTAATTTAAGAATGTGTGCACGTTCACATGTATTAATTTATATACTATTTGTCTTAGGATTAATTTACACTAATTCTTGCACCATCAATAACTTCCCATATGATTAAATAACTTTATTGTGCTTATTATTCGAATCCTAATTTTAAAATGAAGTATATTAAAATATATTTCTCAATTATTTAAAGTGTGACATTGATGAGGCTGTTTTTTTTTTTTTTCCGATTAATTTGATAATTGGTATACATGATAAACATAATTAAGGACATAATTAATCAAACAATTGATTATACAAAAGAGAAGAAAAAGAACTTAACAAGATGAACCAACTCATTGTTAACACAGTGTAATGTATTGGTGTGTGTAAAAGTTGAGGCGGATTTTGCGGTTGTTGAACAGTGTGTCCATTTAATTATAAAGACATTAGTACTATTTCACACGTATGGTTCTACTTTCACTAATTTCTTTAGTTTTAAATGTCATAAAAGGTTGGATAAGACATAATTAGGGTTTGATCAATTTTCAACTATTTTCACCAAACCAAAGTGAGGTACTTAATTACAGGTTGAATTTGGGTTATTTGATTTATTTTTTTTGGTTAATTTGCGTTGATGAAGTCAAATTTATCTGACCAATAGTTGAGATGTAATTATCCTTTTTGGATGTGAAAACAATTATATGTATGAGATTAATTAATTAATTAAGCCCCATTTCCACGCAAAAATAATGAGATGGTGCCTTAGTGGGATTCAAGACTTTGGTGAGTAAGGTGGACTTTGATTAAAAGTGCACTTTGAAAACCAATCAACTTCTAAACATATGATGTACCCCAAAAAAAAAAAATTAAAAAAAATAAATAAAAATAAATAAATAAACCTTCTAAACATATAATGATGATAATAATAATAATACCAACAACAACAATCAAATGCAAAACATATGATGATAAATAATAATAAAATCAATATGAAGAAGAAAAAGAAAAAGAAAAAGAAGAAGATGACGAGCTTTAAATGAAATTCTTTCAATCAAATGCAAAACATATGATGATAAATAATAATAAAATCAATATGAACCCCATTATTTATTTATATATATATATATTCTTTTGTAAAAGTGACATAATTTCCTTTAAAAGTGGAATAGAATAATATTTTGAAGATTGTGTCATTTTATTGAAAGACAAGTAATGTGTGAAAGTATTTTTCTGTAAAGTGCGAACATCATTTCGTATCAAAGCTATCCATCTATTAAATTTCTGAATTCTTCATTAAATTAAGTCATTTTATTTTTATCAAGGTAAATTATATTTATCTCTTTTGAAGTTTGGATAAATTATACATAGATAGATCGTTTATCATTTATTACTTTGACCTCCCCTAAATTTATTCGCTGGTGGCCAAAGATGACTTTTAGTGTGAAAAGTCCGTAGTAATCTCATTTTAAGGAAAAACAAGATTTTCATACAAGGTAAAGGCATAATTGTCATTTTGTAAAATTTGATAAATAGTTAGGTCAAAAAGATAACATTAGATGTCAATGAATACATGCGTTTAACAATTGGTGGACTAATCCAATAAATATTAATATTGAGATTTCTTATAGTATATTAATACACACTTCTAAACTGTTTTCTTAATCAGGGAGTCTGAATTGAATTAGTCCACAAGTCCCTTCTTACTAATTTTTTCATTTATTGGAGTGAGCTTTTGAAAGAAATCCAAGAATTTTTTGAGAATCCTACAAGATTCATTTGTTCTTTTTTATCTGACAGATGGTCAGAAGTTCATCTGAATTCAAATCATACTGAAAGGTCCACTAAAGATCAGAAATTAACAAGAAGATATTTTTTTGTCTCTTCCAAGAAATCGGAAAATAACACAACTCCTTTCTTAAGTCACTAATTTTTAATTTGTCCATTTTTGACAACTAGGAAAAGAAGATAGGTCACTTTTTAGTCTAGATTTACATACATTCCATGAGTGTTCATTTTTGACTTGTGATTGGAATCAGCCTATTTCAAAGTCTCTCAATCTGTTTAATCTAATTAATTAAGTATAGTATATTGTAATATTTTATAATGCAATGTTCTCAATATTTCAACTTGTCACATATACATCCCACTATATAATAGCTGCAGAGAAAATACAAATGCCGCTTCCAAGATGAGCCATAGAAAAAAAGTACCAATAAGCTTAAAGAAGTCACAGTATTTCTTTTTGGGTAATTGAACGTGACATTGTATTTGGCCTCTCATATTTGTCACTATTTGCAATTTCAACTAAATGCTTTTCATGATACCAAGTTACTCGCCTTTCTTTCTCTCTCTACTTTTTCTCTCACCTCTCTCTAACCCTCAGCCCTCCCTTTCATCTTCTCTCTTCTACTCCCATGGGAGTGGGGAGGGACCGATTTTTACCTGCCACCAATAAATAAATCTAGCGTGATATAAATAGTTTCGCTTAGTAAGTGGTTTCACGCCGTTTTGCTGTGGTTTTGTTAGGTCTGTTCCTAATTTGGCTTACTTTTGGCTTAACAAGGTGGATCTAGTATTTTGTCTCTAATTAGATCCCTGATTTAGGTCAGGTTTTGGTGTCCCTGCCTTTTTGTGCGGGGTTTGGGTGGTTTCTCCAGCAGTCGGCGACGCTTGTGGATCTGCCTTGATTATGACTTGACCTTTGGGTTACTCCCGTTGTTACTCTTCTCCCTGGGTGGTCCATTGGTGTATTTTGGCTTATTTTTCACCAAATCGCAGGCTTGTTCTTCAGTTTTTATTACATTGTTTCTTGATTTGTTTGTCTTTATACGGTGTTTATGACTGTATTTATAGATGCCGTATGACATGATTGTTTTTCTTGCAAGGATTAAAAATAAATAAATAAATGATTTTCAATACATTTGTTAGGTCATTCTGTAATTTATTAGCTTAAGAATGTCTAAGTAAAATATTGGTGTTTATGTAAAATCTTATTTAGAATTTCAAATGTATTGAATTGTTAATAAACAAACAGTTTGGTTTTGACTTTTCTAATAAGAATAATGATTTGAAATCCGAAAGTCTTACGAGATCAACTGATTTAGGAAATATGGTCGGACATCATCACGATTTCATTAATATAACTGATGTCATAATGACATCAATTTTTACTCACATAAAATTAGTCAAATGTGTTGGACTCTCGGATTTCTTATCATTACTCGGGGATGGAATTTTGTATATTTTCACTTACCTGCTTAGGGATGGGATTGAATATAAAAATTACCCAGTTAAGTTTGAAAGCATCATCATAAATGCTGCGTCATTTGGTGCGCAGAAATGAAATAAAATACAAGTGAGAATAGAATGATTATTTTCATTCTATTGTTTAGTTGTAAATATGAAATATGTAAAAATGGACTAATGTAAAAGTTAGAAAAGAATAAATTTCAAATTGAATTATTCAAAATATCCCTATAAGTGACAAATAATTTAAATTGATAAAATAACATTCCTCTATAATTTTTTTTAAAACAAGAAATGGCGACAGCGGTTGATGATTGATGGTGGTGGAAAGTGGTGGGGGTGATGGAAGTCGGTGAAGGTGATGGTAGTGATGGAAGTCAGTATTAGTGGCGGCGGTGGTGGAGGTGGATGTGGCGGCATCGGTGGTGGTAGTGGTAGAGGTGGTGATGAAAGTAGTGGAGGCGGAGGCGGAGGCGGTGGCGGCAGCAGTGCGATGGTGGTAGAAGGCAACTACGGTGGTGGCGGTGGCAGTGAGGGTGGTGGAAGGCGACAATGGTGGTGGAAAGTGGTAGTGATGGTGAATATGGCGACAGTGGTGGTGGTAATGGTGATAGTGGTGGTGGTCGAAGGTGATAGTGGTGGTGGTTGAAGGTGGTGGCATTGGTGGAAGTCGGTGGGCGCGGTGGAGGTGGCGGTGTAGGTGGCGACGGTGTGGTGGAGGTGGCAGTGGTGGCGGTGGCAGTGACGGTGGTGGAAGGTAATGAAGGTGGTGGTGGTGATGATGAAAGTTAGTGGTGGTTGTGGTGGTGGCGGTTTTTGGACTTGGAGCATGAGGGTGTTTTGAAAACTTGATTTTTAAAAAAAATAGTTCTTAGGAATGGAAATGACTATTACATAGGTTTAATTTTGGAATGGATTTTCATTCCAATGGAATAGTTATTCCAAGTTTAAATTACATACTAAACAAATGAATGGTTGGAATGGACTTCCATTCCACACCAAAGGTAGTGTTGATGCGAAAATCCTCGCGACCCGAAACGACGTCGTTTACTTGCAAAACAAAGGGACGTCACCTGGAATGGCACAGGTGGGGTGCCAGCCAAGGACCCTCCGACGATCAAGTTAGTACTTGTAATCGTATCACAGAATAATTATTTATATTCTTTTAGGGGTTTTTTTGTCGTCCCTTCTTTAATGGCTTGGTGCCCTATTTATGGCTGTCAATTGGAATTCAATCGGTTACGTCGATGTTGATAGTTGATCTTATCTTCCACTTGTGCGAGATTATAGGAGATTCGTTACCAGATTTGTCGGGGATATGAATAATCCTTTTGATCTCCTTCAATTATGATAAGATTATTCTTACCCTGTTGAACCACGTCAGATTTCATTATCCTTGATAATGAAATCTAATC
>JAOTQH010000040.1:5261867-5278883 GCA_025631255.1 Cornus kousa
TAACTTAGGTCCGAACCAACTACCACGCACGCTCGCACCGCCTACCTAACCCGACCCGGTCTGGTCCGGGCTTGGGCTAGGGCGGGGCTTGATTGTGAAATAGGTTTAACTTTTTAAACAAAGTTGGGCTGGACTTGTGTGGTTAAATTTTATTTTATTTTTTGTTGCTGGACTTATCAAGTGGGTGTGTTTACTGGGCGGAATTAAAAACAGTGACCGAAGTGGGCCTGTTTGCTTGCTGGGCTAGGCAGAATTAAACAAATTTGGGTTTTTTATTTAAATTAAAACCAAAAATCACTTTTTTGCGAATCATTATGAATCAATGGTTGCACCCTTTTGCATCAATAACCACTAGCAGTTTTTCATGAACCATTGTGAACCAATGGTTGCACCTATGCAGAATAGGCACCATCTAACCTATAAATACCCCTCCTTGGGTTTATTTCAAAGCACACCAAAATTCAGAAAAACATTCTCTTCTTTTGAATTTTTCTTTTTCCTCATTCTCTATAAATCCCTCTTCATTTCGGTTCGAACCTTAGTCACTCACTCCGAGTCTGAGTTCAAGTCAGAGAGTACTACACTGAGCCGGTTCGCCTATTCCTTTGGTTTGAAGTGCTACTACCAAAGGAAGTTAAGTCGTTGTATCCTGGGAGATAGATGCCGCAGAGTCCGTTAGCACCGTAGCGGGGCGAATCTGTCTTAAGGATATAGAATTAAATTCTAGCCCCGAATTTTATCAGGTTCTTTTATTTTTTTAGTTTTATTTCTTTTATATTAAACTATATAAATATATAGATTATTATAATAATTATTTTATTTATAAATAATATTTAAATAAACAATACTATAGTATATGATATATTTTGAACAACAAAACATAAGGTCAATAAAAATTCTCAGTATTGTTTAGAATACTACATCACACTTATTTTAAGATTTCATCATTTTTAGTAATGAATGTCACTATTTTTAAAACTTAAAAATCTAAATGGTGAATATCATTATTATTATCGCTGAGTAAAAATAGGTGAAATTTCACTATATAGTTGTAAAATTCAGCATTGAAAATTCTAAAATTTCAAAATAAGGATATTTTGATGTGGTTGCCGATTAATGATGGAAATGATGGAAATTGAGAAATTGACGACAAAAGACCAGACCGCCACACCCAATCTTCCCCCAAATGTTAATGAAATCCCATTGAAGGTGAGTGTAATTTATCCTTATATCTATATGAATAATCTTTTGTTAGAAATTAATTTTTTATTTTTATTTTTAGAATAGTAAAGTAAATGTACACTTTTACCCACGTCGGACTTTGTACTTCACTAATCTCTCCATTGTGCTTGAGGTCCTTAGAAATAAATGGTTGAGATACAACGACAATACCCATGAATAATTCTGTAGCAATTCTCTCGTCAGGTACTAATATTTAGTAATCATATATATGGTGTATGTATGTATATAAATATATATATATATATCATTATGTTAAATAATTCATAATCATGGACTATGTTTTGTATTGGCTTTGCCGGCTATTCTCTACTACTGTAGTTTATTTTGAATGTATTGTTCCCACCGGGCTTGATGGCCTCTGATATTTTGGGCTAGGAACCGCTACATTGATATATATTTTTTTCAATTTCAATTCAAACATAGATTCAGAAAACATGAATTTATTGAGCTTAACAAATAGAATAGAATCGACTATTATGTTTCCAGCTGGTGAAAGTGAACTTAAACAACATTATTTCCCAACTTTCAGCCTTAATTAACATCCTAAACAGACTCATAATTCAAAAGCTAATTTTTTTTTCCCCCCCGCTATATATTTATACTATGCTGCTGATCTTTATATGTATCATCTTTCATTTGAAAAAGGTTTTCGGGTATGATTTAGTCACATAAAGCGGGAGTGCAAAAACAGTAAAAAAAAGTCACAAATAGTAAAAACGAGAGTTAGAGCGCATGCGGAGCGTGAGAACAACACTTGTTAAGAAGGATTATGTGACTTAGGGTCTGAATATCATTACTCTTTGAGGTTCAATTTAGGTGAAGCCTATGGTTCCCTAGTTAGGTTGTTGGGTTTGGGCCATTATCTTGAACCGGCACAGATATGGGAAGATCCAAGCTATTAGCCCAGGGAACATATGGGCTTCTGGCCAAATTGTTATGGGAAATTTCTGAATTGGATGAACCCAACCTGCTAAGTTCTCTCTAATTAGAATCTTTTGTATTATTATTATTTATTTATTAATATTTTGTATTATTACTTGTTAACAGATCATCCTAAAAAGAAAAAAGGAGGAATTAAAAACATGGATTGCTTGGGGATGAGGAAGTTGTTGGCACTTATAAGAGATGTCTCCCATATGTGTATTGTGAAGCGGTTCTTGACGTTTGGTACCAGAGCCAATCACCAAGCGGATCATTGGCGGATGGGCACAAGCCCATGAAAATTAGGTTAACAAAGACAAGTCCATGAGAATTAGGTCAACAAAGATGTTGGGAAACTGTAGAAAGATTTTAATTTTAAAACTATGAGGGCCAAAAAGGTGTAAAACGAATAATATTTACTCATTATGAATGTCTTGTGAGTCGTGACAACTATTGTTTTCCACAATACTTAGATTCACAACCACAATTAGGTTTTCATGATGGACATATGTGTCACATTATTAGGGCTGCAACTCGGGCAGACCCAACCTGAATTAACCTAAGCCTAACCCAAAATTTTCTAGGCTTGGGCAATATTTTTTTATTCTTGGTCTGGGCCTGAGCTAGATATTTTGAGTCGGAATTAAATTTAATCTGCGCTTGAGTTGATATTATATGAAGGTCGAAGCCCAGCCTGAGCCCGAGCCTAGAAAGGATATATTTATTTATAATTAAATTATATCTTAAGTGTACGAGAGCCTAGTTGCAGCGTGTTTAAGATTTTTCTTAGAAGTATGTTGTTTGAATCATTGTAGCTGCACAAATTCTTTAATTTTTTACCTTGTGAATACAGAGGCGTGGGTTTGGAGCGGCTTGGGTTCGGTTGGGTAAGTTAAGTATTGGTTGGGCTTGGGCAGAAGATTCTGTATATGGGCTGAACTCGAGTTAAGTCTCCAACCCGCCCAACCTGCCCGAGTTGCAATCCTAGTTACCAGGTGTCTATTTGGTGGTTTTGGACATTTTAAGTTATTGTGGAAGCTCTACAATTTTATTATTATTAATATTATTATTTTTTATTTTTATTTTTATTTTTTTATCCGAAACTATAATTCACTAATCACCCCTTTCAGGGTGAAATTGACCTTCGAGAAATGATATTAGAGCTAGTCCAAATGTAATTATCATGCATCTCAGGATTGTTGCAATATGTTTCATGCGAGGAATAGATATTGAATGCATCGATTTTCTTCGAGCAGCATGTTACACAATACGCGTCCGCGCAAAAGAAAGTGGTGTTGGTTCCATCGATGTGCCTTAAAGCACACTGTCACAATCTCTATTTTCATGTCAGTTATGATCTTAATTTCTTACCAAACCATTCCATTGAAGAGAAATTGAAGCTTATCCCATCCAGAGTACCATTCTTCTCTTAATCAGGCTTCATTTAACCCCTTACAGTATGGTCGCCTGAATACCAAGTACCTCATGACATTTAATATTTGTCTTGTAATCAATTACTAAGAGTAGAATAGAAATATCTTCTAGTCTTCATTCACGTTGTTCATCTAGCTTTTAAAGAATTTTTATTATTTTTTATTGGGTCTTGTGTATTTATTGAAACTAACACACACACACACACACACACACACAAACAATGGTGTGTTCTCTCAGTTCTCCACACACACTTTGAATTTAGGTGACCAATAAACCAAACCATTGAACAATGCCAATAGTCCACAGATTGGAATGAAGGGCATGTTTCCAATTTTATCCATCTCTGAAAATTGGCATTTACTTTTTGTAGCATACCTGCCCACACCACCCTCTTTTTCATCCATCAGACCCTCCATTTCACTCTCAAGAGGAAGTGTTGTTGGTTTCAATTCTCATCTATGTGCATGATGGAGATTAGCCTATAATTTTAGATTTTTTTTTTTTTTTTTTTAAATAGCATTTGTTTTTCTATTTATATGTAAATTTAATAAATACGAGGAGATGTTAGTATAATTTTTACATTTTCTCTCTTGAATTTATATAATTGATATTATTCAAGTGTGTGTGTGTGTGTGTGTATATATATATATATAAATGTTAATATTAACTAGTTGAGTCTATTTACAAAATAACTATTTTAAGGGAGTCTAAACAAAAATTTTGAAAAATGTTAGGGGGCCATCCTTTTCCTATTAAAATTACATTTATTACTTTTTAATAATATTCTTTGCATACATATCGAAGTAATCAAATATAAGTATTAAAAGTGAGGGCAGTTTCGTATGTTCATAATTGACACGGTGGTATTAATGGTCCTAACTTTGGCTTCGCAGTCCGATGCTAACATTCAACTCATATATTGTAAGGGGGACTTGTTTCAAATCGGATCAGGATGGAAAAATGAACGGGTATATATGACTTGGATGTTAGCATTGGACTGCAAAGCACCCAACTCATTACAGTTGGTATAAAAGTTAGGCCCATTCCTTGATCTGGTATCATATCAAACGCCCAGTCCAGAAAAGTCTGGGTCAACATTCCGAATAAACAGGGGAGCCCGATCACAATCTATTTGAATGGAGAAGTGAACTAATATACTTGAGTTAAATGTTAACCCTGTATAATAATTTAAACTTTTGAATTGGATCACAAAATATTTTTCCATTACATTGGGCCTATTTAGAAAATAACAAGCCATTGATGGCCTGAAGAGAGAGTTTCATTAAACTTAGAGGTGCAAGGATAAATTAACTTAATTTTTTTTTTAACCATTTATGAATTTTATAGTTGTTCCAAAGTAAAATCCATAAATAAATTTCAGGGATTGCAGATATCCTGACCCTACAAATATTAATTTCTCTTAAGTGTTTACATTCATTCATACTGCAAGTTCTTTTTCACCCACCAAGCTAGTAGTTTGCACAAGGCAATATTTATCCTAGAGAGAGAAAGTGAGAGAGAGAGAGAGAGAGAGTCAAAACTTGTTCACACTGACAATTGGGAGGCTGTGTTAAAAGGCATAGATGTTTTATAGTTTCAAGATACTTGTCTTCTGCACTGTTTCATCTCTTTGTCTATTTATTTTGTATTCACATTTACTGTAATTGAGTGGTCCACAAATTGTTCAGTTATATCAAACACTATAAAAATTCAAGGTCACCATGCTTCATTTCCGATTAATATTAGTTTCTTTACACCATTGCTCAGACAATCTGACTAAATTAGAGAAAGAACCAAATAATATCTTCTAGTTACTTACTTTTTTATTTTATTTTATGGCTGTGATGCAAACAATTATATATAACTAGCATTTGGAGGTCACTAGTTTTGGCACAATGATGAAGTTGTTTTATTGTGACTTAGAAGTTATAAGTTCAAAATAGATAGACATAATGATAAAATTGTTCTATTATGATCTAGAGTCTATGTAACACAGACACGAAACACCGATTCAAATTTTAAAAAAGTAGGACACGAGTGCGATTTGAACACAACTACATATAAATATAAATTTTTATTTATATACATGTATTGAGTAATAGTATTATAAAACTTTAATTCATTTCTAATTTTTGTACTAAGAGTTCTGCTACTTTGTCATAATAGTATTTTTATTTTAAATAAACAAACATCATTTAATGTTTCACTTGTGATCATATTTGTATAATGTTAATTTTTCATAAAGTAAAAGTTGAACACTTTAGAATGTGTTTATATTATTTTCAAAATTATTTGGTAGACTTGCATTATAAATGTTCGAAAGTGTCGACAAAGTATTCAAAATAATAAAAAATTATTTTTATTTATGGACACGTATTCATTGAGTATCCGACGAGTATTGATATCTAGCACGGGTACGACACGTTCGTAGAAGTGTCCATACTTCATAACTTAAAAGGTTAGGAGTTCAAAATTGGAACACCTTTTATCCCATGCGAAAGAATCTGGTGCAGTGAACTAACCCTTTTATCTTTGAATAATTGGCAAGCCATATTGCAAAAATGGCTATACCCTCTTAAATTGATGCAACTTTTAAAGGTCTTTGGGGTGAATACTGAATAATATCCATACTCGCAAGATCTAGGATTCTTTATGGCAAGGTCTCCATCTCTCTCTAATTTATTATATAAAATAGGCGAAGGTTTATATATTGCATTTAAGTAGTCCTATGTGACAGATTTATATACCACTATCACAAATGGTCGTGATGAGAAACACAGACTACACACACATATAACTCAACAATATATATATATATATATATATATATATATATAGTAGGAAATTTTTTGCTTTTTAAAGTTAATCAAGTAATATAAAAAAAACCCATAAATCTTCTTTCTCCTTTTTCTTTTTTCTCTTTCCATTGCCATTTGTTTGGCACTCTCTTTTTGTTCCCACAAAGGGACAGCCTTTTTCGTTTACAGACAAAACAAATAAAAAATGAACATAAAATTTGAAATAAAATAAAATGAAATAAAACCACCCACCAAAATTCCCTTCATCATGCCTCCTTTTTCCTTGCTCCTCTCTATTTTATTTATCCTTGCCTAAAATAAACTGTATCCACCAAACAGAGCCCATTTTTTTTTCCTTCCCCCAACTCCATTCCTTGTCAATAGGACCATATAGCTGCTAAGGAATCTAATATTTAACAGCTGGCCAGTGACTCTAGGTTGTTTCATGCCAAGAACATGTAACCTCTTGATTCCATGACCCCAACTTATTCAACTCTTCTTTACACCACTTTTTTTCTTTTTCCCTTTTTTTTTTTTTTGGGAGGCATCTTCAAAACCACACCAGAGAAGTAAATCAAAGTGATTGGATTTGGGTGAAAAGTTCATCTATCCCATAAAAGCTCCTCCACTTCTTCACAGGGACTGTTTGGCTTCCTCCTTTTAGGGTCTGGGCTATTATGAGAAGAATTTGCACATGAATCAACTGTTGTTGTATCATCAGTTTTATAGCTCAAGCATGCAGCATCCAGGACACCAATTGGACTATGGGGCACAGATGGGACTGCAACACTTGGACCCTTGAAAGCCCCACTTGACAATAATGATGACTCATGGATGAGTTCAACACACTTCACCACTCTCTCCTGAAAAAACCAAATAAATAAAAAAAATAAACAGAAAACTTAGGTTTATCAACTGATGAGATTGTAGCTACTCAAACACAAAATGATAAGAGAAAAAAGTTAAAAAGAAAAACTATATATTATCATCAATTGTGTGTCCCTCTCTTTTCGGTCTTTGGACCACTAACTTTACCTTTTTTACATGTTGTATGAGAACAGAAATTGCTTTCTCAGTGTCCACTGTTTGAGTTTCTCCTGCCACAGACATTGCCACTGCTGCTGCAACCTCAGAAGGCTTGAATTCCAAGAAGTCAATCCCTGCATTCAATTCCCACCCACCATAACATTAATCCCACTTTCAATTCTCTCTCTCTTCATTTTTACCACTACAGAGTAATCAACAAAGTACACAGTACATGTATAAATGCAAACAACTATTACATATATATATATATATATTTTGAGGAATGAAATTCAGGCCTACTTGTCTGGCCAAAGAATGTAACCCTTGGAGTTTTTACCACTTGATGGAGTTTTTACCACTTGATGAAGTGGACAGGCTGATTGTGAGTCCCATCCACTACTATACAAATAAGTTAGAGAAATCGTTCAAACAGACGCACACATTCTCACAAAATTGCACCTTGCAAGGCTCCAACATTCGTCGTTGGTAAATATAACATATTAGAGTAGTGCTATCAATGGCCGAATCAAAATTTTGGCAACTCCAATAAGCAGTGTCTAACAAGGACTCTTTTAATCAATACGATAAACCCTCTCTTTGACACCTCAGTCGGTTTTAAAAACCAATCTACACTTTTACCATTTTACTACATATTATATACATACAAACAAAGAAAGAGAGAGGAAAAGAAGTGGACCTTTTATTGTGTTTAATATGAGTTGGGTTGACCAAGAGATTGCAGATCTTGAAGGGGTTTGATCACCATTGATCTTGCAAAGGAAGTAGTCTATGAAGGAGAATGGAGTGATTGCTTGCATTCTCCAATTCAATGTGCTCAAAACCAGAAGCTCCATTCTCTGAATGGTTCTAGCTTCAAACACAAATCTTGCTTCACCCACCTGACAAAACTTAATTTTATCAGGACAAGTGGTTTCAAATCAATGAAAAAAAGATAGCTACTTCACATACACTAAAATTTGTCTTTTTTTGTACCTGTAAATCTAGACATAAAGGGACTTCAGTCTCCTCCATTTTGGCTGCTAGAGATAAACAGGCTACAGCCAACAACTGCATCATCCAAGCTTTACCCTTCTGTGTGTGTGTATATATATATATACATATATAGATAATAATACAGGAGTAAATGCAATCAGCAATGTGATTTGAATCATTTGATGGACATGAAAATATAGAAGAAATCTGAAATAGAAATAAAATGAGATTTTTAGGGTTTGATTCTGAACTTACTGGTAATTCATAGACAGAAAGGAATCTGTCCAGGTAGTTTATGGATAAATATGCACATAGAGGTCCAAAACTGAAATGGGCATGAACCTGTTAGACCAACAACACCATTCCCATTAACCAATTGAAGACAACATAAAAAGCATTTCACTGAAGTCCAAAAACATTAAAAAAAAAAAAAAAAAAAGATGAAAAAAAGGTAATCATTTTACTGGTCAAAGTTAGGTTAATCATGACAAAACAAGGAGAATGCATATCCAATTTCATACAGCTAAGCAAAACACACACACACACAACAATTGACCAAATTTCAGTTTATGTGTGAACATAATAAAAGAACAACCCAACACATTTCATCAAACACTATGAATGATAAATGTGAAAAAGAGATGAAACATCATCAAACTACCCAAAAGACAGATAGAGAAGCCAATACCATTTCCAAAACACCCAAAAAACCCAACTCCTTGAAATCATCAAAATATAAGTAAAATATGTATAATGAGGAAATGAAACACAATACCCATTTAAGAGAACTCAATGATTAAAGAAACCTATTAAACCAAGATTTATGAACCAAACTTGCCAATCCAGAAAGAGAAGCCAAAACCATTTCCAAAAACCCAACTCATTAATTCATCAAAAAATAATTAAAATGAGGGGAAAAAAACACACACAATAACCATTTCAGAGAACTCGTGATTAAAGAAACCCAATAAACAAAGATTGTTGAACCAACCTTGACAATCCAATCCACAACCTCCATTCTGGCCCCCAAATCCAAGTCCCCATTCCTCAACCTGTTCAAGTAATCACCACTAGGCAAATGCTCACACTCTCTTTTGACCATTAAAGCCACACACTCATCAGTCTGAACTGGTAACCCATTCAAGGACTCTCCACCATCAAAGCCCTGGTTTTGATTACTCATTCGGTGATTTCTATGATTCCAAGTGGGTTCAAAGTCCCCCCTCAGAGACCCATTAGCAACAACATCATCATCATCAAAAATGCTGCTGTTGTCTTCTGCACAGAGAAGGCTTAATACCGCACAATCGAAACTGGGCGCCATTGCAACACCTCAAAATTCTCTCTCTCACTCTCTCTCTAAATTTGTGTGCTGCTTTCTCTGTGTTTTAATAATACATCTCATCAAATGGAAAAAGAGAACATGGGTTTCTTTCAACTGGTTGTTTTAGATAATAAATAGATGAAAAATTAGCGATTTCTGTATAAAAAGAATGAATTGAGAAACAAAGAGTGAAAAGGAAAATACCTACAGGTGATGTTTCACATACGAGAGGTTCGGAATTATCTTTACTTTACTCTCACGGGGCTGCTGCACTACCTGGGGTTTATATACTAATATTTGGAAGTTGATCATGAATCAAACCGAATTTTGTGGAAAATCTCATCTATCAGGCCTTTACATAAGAGTTTATCTGAGCAGTAAGCAGGCAAAAGACATCTATTATTTGACTTCCGATCAAATTGAGAAGGAACTGTGGCAATTAATAAATGAAGGCCCAATCCCCATCCCTGCTTGTTCAATCAACGACAAACTAAGCAACGATTCATCTATTGAGCATTCAACTTGCTTCTAAAACCACATGGACCCGTCTCGCTCCGCAACAGAAATGTTGCTGATAAAGCCAAAAGAGGGCAAAATTCCACCATTGATGAACAGAGCTATATATATATATATATATATATAATATCAGGTGTATATATATCTTTCAAATATAATATGAAATTATATAGATAAGGGTATTTTAGGGATTTTAGAAAAAATAGTAGATGACGTCATCAATTTTCGTTGTTGACTGGCGTTGACCGTAACAGAAGGGAGGTCCGTGTAGGGTATTTTCAAAAGTAGGGGAGGTCCGAGTAATTTCCCAAACAGGAGGGGAGGTCCCTGTAATTATGGCAAACCATAGGGGAGGTTTGTGTAAATTACCCATAAATAAATAAATACAGGAATTTTCCCTAATAGACATTCTTTAATTGGAAGTTTACAAGAAAAACATCTAGAAATATATGCTAATGTTTTATTGAGAGACTCGAGAGCACTGGAAAGAAGAGAAAACTAAGTGTTGTGGAACCAAGAAGACAAGATTGCCAACAACGTCATATACGCCAATTTTTTTAGTTGTCTAGTTCTAGGAATATGATGACATTATGACTGCATTGGGCACATAGAGAAAGTCGTTGCCAAGAAAGATAAGTTTCTTTCACTTCAAAGTTTGACCTTAAATGGAATTATGGAACCAATTCATTTTAGTTGTATCAAACACATTTAATTAAGAATCACTCAATTTATTCAGTTTAAGTACTTAATTGGGTTATCAAACAACACTTAAAGACAGTTCTCAATCAAAAGCTAATTATCCCTTAAAACTTCATCGCTGTTTTTCTCAAAGCTTATCCCTTCTTGATGAGAGTAGCCTTGTTTTCTCATATAAAAGTTGTCATAACTTTAGTTTGTCAGAAAGAAAAAGCTTCACTTCACAATAGTATAATCAAGCTGTGCTGCGTGCCTGCATTTGTGCAACATTGATGCTCAAGTATGAGTAGTGTTGGGATAAGGGTCTAGATATTTCGGAATCTCAAATTTTCATCTCTCGTTGGAATGAGGCAGCAATTTTTTTTTTATTTTTGTTTATGAGTGTCAAAAGAAATACTATAGGATGTAAAGTAGTGCAAAATTGTGAGTAACACTCTCTTCCGTATCATAAGTCTAAACCTAGAGAAATTGCAAAATTAAGGGTATGGTGCATGCATGAGAACGTGTACAAATGAGACGAAAGAAAGGAGGATAAGAAGAATGAAACAATAAACTGAGTTGTACATTCTAGATTACCCCATTGGAGTAATGCATTTGACCACGAAGCAGGTGAAAAATAAATTTCTCCTAACATCAGCACCCAGTTCATCTATTTCCCCAAACTATTCAAATCAAGCCCCATATTGCAAATTAGGGAGCGAGTTTGATAAAATTTATAAATCACAACAAAGAGCTGACTTGCATCATTCACACCGAATTATGAACAAATAAATTCTCAAAAGTCTATAAAACTTTGCTATCTATCCCCACCCACAAAACCAACCACAAAACTTAGCTGTTTCCACAAAATAAATAACTCAAAACCACCGTTCATAATTTGGTAAATATTCAATATATAAATGCAACACAGTCCAAAAAGGAAAAGAGAGATAGACTGATTTCAAATTCAAAAAAACATAATAGAAGTTTAACAGTCCAGAATAAGCAATCAAAACTCAAAAAGATCACCGCATGCAGCAAAGAAACGAAACGAATCGAATCATTAAAATCAAGTTAGCACATTCCTATACAGACAATGAGAGCGAAAGAAGTCTAGAAAACAGTCAAAACACCACACCAACAAAGAGGAGAGAGAAAGCCAACCTCTTGCGGACGATTTGCCTTCGGCGACCGGATTCGTCTACGCTGCTGCCATTAAGGCGATCCTTTATTGACGTCTTCGCTGCAGCTTCCACTCGATCAGCATACATGGTATTATTATTACACAATCCAAACAATCACCACGCTTTCGCAGTTTGAAACCCTAACCCTAATCCAAAAAGTAAACCTAATTAAATTTAAGAATCGATTTCTATAGAGAGAGAGGAACTGAGCTGTTGGATATTTTCCGACGACGAATTTATGAAGAAAGAAAGCAAGGTACATCAAGAGTTACAAACTTACAATTCAGTGATTAAACGATTTGGGCATTTTCTTAAAAACGGGTGGCACTGTGATATTTGAATGTCCTTAACCCATCCAGCCATAGACCCGACCCGTTCTCTGCATCCTAAACACGCTTCTTCTTTTTTTCGTTTTCTTTTTTTCAGCCAAAACAGACGAAAATAAAAGAAAGTTGACGAATGGAAATAAAATATTGTATTTGGTATAGATTTTAAAGAAAAAGAAAGATGGAAGGATTCAAATTAGGCTGATGTGTTGGTTTTGTTACCCCTCAAAAAAAAAAAAAAAAAAAAGAAGAGCAGAATGGGAGTATAAATTTTTTAATAAAATTATATTAATTCAAAAAAATTTACCAGGACAATATATATATATATATATATAAATGTATAATAATAAATTTATTAAAATAATTTTTTATTTTTCTTCAAATATGATTGTTATTTTTATATATATATTTTTCAAATTAATCAAGATAAGTGATTATTACTATCATCTCATATCTTTTATTTTTTCTCCTATTTTATCTTTTCCACTCTACCGGACATGGCATAGAGGAAAGGAATAAGTATTGTATTATTTGATTGTTATATTCGAGTATAATTAAAAGCAAACTTTTATCAGGGTCATCAAAGAGGGAAGGCACCAAACAGGTATGTTCAACCTTAGTCACACAGTTTCATTCCTTGAAGGGCACTATCCTCAAAGTCCATTGGCACAATATGGTATGGTCCTCACCAATCATACCTAGAATGAAGCAAAACCTATGGCTGCAATCAAGATTGCCTATATTGGATAACATCAATGAGAAATCATACCAACGTTTGTGCTCTCTGTCAAAACCATCTTGAATCACATGAGCATCTATTCTTCAAATGCTATTTCACCTCTCCAATTTGGCGATTTATCAAGGAGAAACGTCAATGCTACACAAATATCACAAATTGGGAGGAATGAATTTATTTCATCAGTGAAAGATGGAAAACAAAATCAGTCCCTAACCTGTTCAGGAAGGTATGTCTCTCTTCCACTGTGTACCACATTTGGGAAGAAAGGAATGAAAGAATCTTCAAGAAAAAGAAAGCTTCTCAGAGGACCGTGCTTCCTCAGATTTCTTCTACCATCACTGCAATTCTAAAGCTTAGTTTTCTTCAAGATTGTACCACAGCCAGAAGAATTTTTTCAGAATGGAACCTATCCCTCTCATGCTGTCGTCCTCCACCGCGCCCACCAGACTGAAGGAATTGCCGGCTCAGTCGCCGGAATCATTGCCCTAGAATCACCGGATTGTTACAGGAAATAACCTCCATTAACGGGAATTAATCATTAATTATGGTTATTTCTTTTCGCTTAAATGTTAGGGTAGGCAGTACATGGGCCTGGGCTTAATGTTTCATTGTTTTTGGTCCTAATTGGGACCTGTTCTCCCTAAAGGGCTGTTTGGCCAATTGCCCACATCTTTAAACATTTCTTATATTTATAATATTTGCTTAAAATTCCAAATATATATATATATATATATATATATGACAAAAGGGCCTTCTGTCTCTTTTTTCCTCTATTCCCACTATTGCAAACCCGACTAATCGGCTCTCACAAAAAAGTGGGACCTATCACAACCGCAAGTGGTGGGTCCAACTCGACGTGGTGTCGTCAAGTTACAAAATTTCCCCATATATACACACGTTGTGATGGGGATTGATGATCAAAAAGAAAATGTTCCATTTTTCCGTTACAGAGCAAAGTAGGCTATGTCATGTCAATAAATGGGTCAGTAAGTCCAGATTCTGGAATTTTCCTACAATTCATTAACACAAATAACAAAGTACTTTGATATCACAATCCAGTCTCCGAACAAAAGCTCAGACAATACTAATGTTCCAGATAAGTGATGTTGGATATTATTGAGAGATGAATAAGCTGGAACAAGATATTCTACAATCATTTCCAAACAATTGTATAATTTACAAACCGTCATAAACCGGATAGACCCAACATAAGACTGGACAACATTAAGTTCTCGAATGGATACAAATTCTCAAGTTACATTTTCTCTATAGCCACGTTTTATCATAATTTGAAGAAGTCGATCACTCTGGAAGAACCTTAATCTTCTTTCATTTTGATAGAAGTCCAAAAAAGGGATTCGTTATTGCAGAGTTTAACAAATTCCCAGCTGATCTTAGTACTTCCATGTCAATCTTGTCCCTAGGAAAAAATAAAAATTCACCTCCTTCGTCTCTCTCGAACCCACAATGCTCAAGAAACTCAATACCTTCTTTCAATTTCCCAACTCTATCCTGTTATTTAGAACACAAATTAATCAGTTAGTTTGTTATGAAACAGAAAATTCCATTAATTTGGCAGAACTTCCTAAACTTAGTAAAGAGTCACTGCTTGGTGCAACGGTAAATATTAAACAATCACTTGCCCAAAAGTCCCAGAAGCAATTGATTGTCCATCATGAATAATGAACAAGCCAGGAGCTAGATTAGCTTAAATGGATCCTCAAATTTATCAATCTAAGAGAGCAAACTGTGTACAAACTCTACATCAATTATGATGTTTGAGGAAAAAGCTAGGGATGATGGTCAGCAGTGATATACTTATTCCTTTATGTGTATGGGTCAATGATTGGTGCATGGTAAGTTGGTAACACTATGCAGGTTTGACTCTCAGAGCTATTACTGATTAAAACAAGATAATGAAGGGATTAGTCAGGTGGGGTAGTTCATCTTTACGTGTGTGTAGTTATATCTACACATATAATACAAAAACCCATTAGATTTTCTAGAAATTAAAGATTTTGTTGGTATCCAGAGGCAGCACAAGAGGAAAGGGTCATTCAAACGGTGCATCTTACGTGTTGAAAATGTAGACACATGGAAGGGACATTTTTGTCAATTTTTTTACATGCATGCTAACAGTAACTCAACGATTGAGCTTTTAGGATAAAATAAATCAATTATTAGGTCTTTTGGATGTAAAAATATTTTCCGGGGTTTTAGCATTTAAAAAAATTAAACAAATAGAAACATTTTGTGATATTTTTTCCAAGAAAGGAAACTACTTTTTATTGATAATGGTAATTATATGCAGTTGACATGCATATATATATGTCTATATCTATGCATTATTTTAGAATTTTAGTGACCCTCCCTGTTCTTTCCCTTGAAGGAATATTGGGTTCACCATTGAATTGAGGAACAATGTTGGGGGCATATTAGAGATCCATCCATCCATCCCTCTATCTTCTTTTTCTTTTGCTATATTTTGGAACTCCAAAATACATTGTCAACTAAGAGTTGGCCAAGTGGTCAGAAAAAAATTTGGAGAAAATTAGCGTCTAGTACCAACCCTAGATTTCTCACCTACTGGATATTTGAACCTTTCAGAGGGCAGATTATTTCTGCATCATTTTTATCAACAAAATCTATAAAATGAGAGACTTACCTTGAAGGCTGGATTACATAGTCGGATCTTCCTAAATTTTTCCTCATTAGGATTATTTGCAACATTTCTGACATATATCAAAAGAGTTTGGAATGCCCTCTTCACTTTCGCATCGTCATCCTAGATCCAACAAAAAAAGAGGGAGGGGGGTCATAGAAAGTAACAAGTATATACAACAAAGCTGCAAAATAATAAAGGATGTTGCACATTTACTTGGAATCAAAAGCACGTTTCTGCTAATGATCATTGTCCTATTCTGAGTGATTTTATCCTAACACGCTCTAAAATAGGGTTTTCTGTATACACATAAGCTTAAATTTATTCATAGAAATGAACACCCATTTAATTTCTAACGAACATGCCAGATGAGCAATGAAGGTAAAATGTTCACAACAAAAGTTATAAGAAGGTTGTACAGTTAGAACAAAAGTAACCCCACCCTGAGAAGTACAAGCATTATATACTGCAATGAGAAAAAGGTTCAATATTCAGAAAACTTACGACTACCTCTTTATCATTCTATATCAATTTATGCTACTATGTCACTGTAGCAACAACAAGCAGTCTATATTCGTTTATATTTTCAGACTCATGATTATCCTACTACAAGCTACCATGACATGACACAAAACAAAATCATTTACCATGTGGTTGCGCTTGAGAGATCTTAAGCAGTCTCTCATGAGCTCTGCTTTTGTAGCAATAGAAGGCAACGTAGCAGACCAAACTGGCACCGAGTTCTGCAAAATGGGAGAACACTTATAACAATTCAAGTTCTATCGGACTGCTGCAATCTTTGAATAAATAAATATGATATCAAATATCCAAACCTTTTCTTCCTGCATTATAGGTGGTAGATTTTAAAGATGCAGGACCTTCTGGAGGCAACCCAAGTCTCCCTCTTCTTTTAGCTTGTGAAGATAAACATACAACTCTGGGGTCATCTAAGAATACTAGGGATACATCAAGTCACATGCATTAAAATAATGAATATAATACTGTATATGCCTATTATATTTTGAAAGTTCATTGGGACAAGCTATCAAAAGAGAGATTATAGAGCCCCAACTGTCTGTTTCAAAGCAAATTAATCTGACTTCTTGCATGTCATTAAGGACCTGCATGGACTACACTCTCTGTAAAATAGAAATATGTCTCGGATAAACATATTAC
>JAOTQH010000040.1:5281641-5298587 GCA_025631255.1 Cornus kousa
TGTGAGTGAAAAACGGCGCAAACGTTTGTAATGTGAGTGATAGTTATTTTCGAAAAGTGTTTTAGAGTGATATTTGGCCAAACCTCAGGGGATCTCTGTGTAATTTACCCTTTAAAGTAATACAACAAATAATTCCACAAACTAGTCCAATAATTGATAATACAATTTCAAAAGTATATTAATTAATCCAAAGTTAAACGTAATAATATCATATCATGCTAACCCAAAGTAGGACAACTTATAATTTATTTAAGTTTCCTATATCACATATCCTACACATACTGAATCTTAATCAGATTGATATATTTTGATATACAATCACTTAAGCATTCTCCATACTTTGTTTAAAATTTATTTAAATCATTCTTAGTCCTTATTTGATGTTCAGGACTCCACAAATCCAATCTAAAAATAAAACAACGCTGTTTTCGAGACTTCACCAGGTAAGGCTCGAGCTTTTGTCTCCATTGGTCGAGCACCCTGTCCAAGGCTTAGGCAACCTACTTCAGGCTCGAGTTTTTTTATCCTAATTGCTCGAGCTTTCCCTTCCAGGCTCGAGCTTCAGAACCAATTGCTCAAGCTTCACAACTAATTGCTCGAGTTTCACAACCAATTGCTTGAGCTTTACATCCAATTGCTCGAGTCTTTCATCCAAAGCTCGAGCTTTGCCCCCAAGGCTCGAGCACTGTTACGTGAATTAACCCAGTATTTTATTGTGCATTTGTTCTTTGTTTATTTCAGGAATCCTAGGCATGTTTCTATATTCCATCAATACGCGAATTAACCCAGAATTTCATTGTGCATTTGTTCTTTGTTTGTTTCAAGAATCCTAGGCATGTTTCTATGTTCCATCAATCCACAAATATGAAAATTACATAATTTTAATATGTAAAAATTCATAAAGGAAATCCAATCATATTCATTAATTTAACCATTCATACTCCAAGAACAGTTATGAACCAATTTCGTAAAACCTATGTTCTACTCCAATTTAACATGCTTAATTATTATATTTTATATGTTTAATAAATCCTAGAACTTCCTAGGCATGTATAGAAATACAAATCTAAGGGAGAGAGATAGAAGAGGAATTTGCCTTAAACTTTCAGGTCGAAAGTTAAACATCTTCTTCCTTGATCTTTTCTCTAAAGGATTTTCTCCTCCTTCCTTCCTCTTCCTCCTTCTCTCTAGAATAAAATCACGTACTATATTTTTGAAGCCTCCTAAGACTTATACTTATGTATATATAGACTAAAGAAAATGAACCCTAATCCTAATTCCATTCCAAGTCAACTTAATAAAGAAATAATATATATATATATATATATATATAAAGGTAATGTAAAATATGTTATGTATATAATTTATGTATCCTTATTAAATAAATAAATTATATATATCCCATTATTTATTAATAAATTATCTACTAATACTTAAGTTAACATAATATTATAAAGTAACTTAAAACATAGCACGTATAAAATCTATGTATATCCTTATTATTTAAATATAAAACATATACATCAGATTAAATATTAATTCTCAATTACCATAAAATACAACTATCCGTGGCTAATTATCCATACCCATTAAACCTCATATTCAAGTAGTCCATGTGACCTAATTAGTTGGCTCATTATTACTGACCATAACCATAAAATAAAATATAATATAATATAATAAAATAAAACAAAACAGTTAATTTACAATTAATTATAAATAAAATAAAATAAAACAAAACATTTAATCAATTAATCAAAACCCCATTTAAACACATAATCTAATTAAACAAATAACACATAGACAAAAATAATTAACACAAAGACACATAATCCAAATAATCAAGCAACACTTAATTCAATTAAACACATAAGCAATTCGTAAAAAAAATAAATAAATAAATAAATAAATAAAAAAATAAAAAAATTAAAAATTCAATTAAACAATTAAATATATAATTAAAACAAATACGTAAATACTAAGACTATCCTTTTAAAATTAGAGGTATTACATCATTGGACTTTGTTAGCTAATTATAGGTTTAATTATTTGGGAAAGATTTGGGTTGGATGGAATGGATCCATTTTTTATGTTATTTTACTGCATAAAGATGTACAATCCATGCTGTTAAAGGTAAAACATTTGCAAACTGGTTTAATTGTTTACGTCACTGCTGTATATGCTGTTAATAGAGTTGGGGAAAGAAGGGAGTCGTGGAAGGAATTAAAGGAGCAAGCTATTATGATTGATGGTCCTTGGATAGCTTTTGGAGATTGGAACATTGTTCGATTCAACTCTAAAAAGAATGGAGGTTTAAGAATTCATAAAATTAGATTGGATTAATTTAATAGTTATTTATGACCTCAAGATGGATGATATCCCTATTAATAATGGGGATTGGTTTTGGTGCAACAAACAAAATATAAGTTCTAGAATCAATGTCAAGCTTGACAGAGTACTAACTAATGACTTGTGGCTGCAGCAGTATTTTGATACAAAGGCTTACTTTACTCCTGCCTCCTTATCTGATCACTATGGAATGGCCATTAATTGGCATTTCAACTGTTTAGAAGGGCCAAAACCTTTCAAGTTCTTGAAAACATGGTATATGCAAGAAGAAATGAAGAACATTGTGGAAAAAGCTTGGGAGACCATAGGGGCAGGTAATCCATTCCATGTCCTTCAACAGAAACTTAGGGCTGTAAAGAATGCAGTTAAAGAATGGAATAAGAATTTTGGAAGTGTTAAGATCAAATCAAATGAGTAAGGGATAGCTTACACAAAATTCAAATGGAGATGTTTTTGTAGCCTGTTACTCAAGATAGTATAAACACATAAAGGGAAGCCTCTGGACATCTGCAATATGTTTTTGATCTTGAAGAGATTATGTGGCTCAGAAATCAAGAATAAAATGGATTAAGAAGGGAGACAGGTGTACAACCTTTTTCCATAATATTGTTAAACAACGAAGAGGGAAAAATTCTATTACTCAGCTAGAGAATGTGAATGGTGAAGTCTCCTCTAGTCATAATATTATTAAAGAGTGGTTGATTCAGTTTTACACTGATCTTTACAAACACAGAGGGGGTATTTTACAAGAATCTACTCCAACTAGGAGTATCTTAAATCAAGAGGAATGTTATATGCTGGATAATGTTATTTTCATTGAGGAAATCAAGGGAGTGATAATGGGATTCCATCCTGACAAAGCTCCAAGACCAGATGGCTTCCCGGCTAGGTTTTTTCAGAAGTATTGGAGTGTGGTTAGGGCAGATGTGATTAAGGCTATGTTGTTCTTTTTTAACACTAGCCAATTTCCTTAAGGAATCAATTCTACATTCTTTGCTTTAATCCCCAAATTGAATCATGCTGATGAAATCTCAAATTACAGACCTATTGCTTTATGCAATTTGGTCTACAAGGTCATTCCCAAGATTTTAGCCAACAGATTTAGTGATGTTTTACCTAAATTGATTTGCCCTGAGCAGGTTGCTTTCATTAAGAATAAGAGATTACATGATAATATTCTTTTGGTTTCAGACCTGGTAAAAGATTTTGGAAAGAAATTTGGTGATTCTAATATACCTTTAAAAGTTGATTTGAATAAGGCTTATGACTTTGTTGATTGGAGTTTTTTTTAAGCAGGCAGAAGGCTCATGGGTTCAGTGAACAATGGATAAAATGGATTATAGTTTGTATATCTTCTTCAAAATTATCTATTTTGTGCAATGGTGTGCTAGCAGGTTATTTTTCAGCTTTTAGAAGGATTCGACAAGGTTGCCCTTTATCTCCACTGTTATTTGCTTTAGTTAATGAATATTTTAGCACTTTAATGACTGAGTATATAGATAGTGGGAGGATTAAACTTTGCAAATCAGTGGTCAATACAGGTTTGAAGATTTCTCATGTGTTTTATGCTGATGACCTTTTGTTGGTGGTTAAGGCTGAGATCTCAACAGCAAGAACAATTGCAGAACTGTGTAGAAAATTTAAAGAAACATCTGGTTTACAGGTTAGTCAAGAGAAAAGCTTTGTCACTTTTTCAAAACTAGTTAGATGCAAGAGAAGACTAGCTGTTATTCTTCAATTTCAAACTGAAAATTTTCCTTTCAAATACCTTAGTTTACCCCTGTCAAATCACAAGTTAAGGGCAGGAGATTTTTGTAGCTTGTTGGACAAATTTAATGCCAGATTAGCTCATTGGAATACTATTAACTTGTCTTTGGTTGGTAGAGTGGAATTGATTAAGTCAGTTCTGTATTCCTATTTGTATCACTGGTTGTTAGGTTTTAAAGTTCCCTGGGGGATTAAAAACCAGCTGGAGAAGAGGTTTAAACATTTTCTTTGGAGTGGCAAACAAGACTTGAAGAAAATTTCTCAAGTAAAATGGATCTCTATTATTGTCCCTGTGGATGAAGGTGGTTTTAACATCAGAAAAGTCAAAGACATTGATTTTGTTGGAAAAATCACTTTGTGTTGGGATTTTCTGCAGAAAAAGGACAAGCTTTGGATTTAATGGCTTCATGCTATTTATTTAAAAAGGTCTTCTTTTTGGAATGTGATTGCAAGGATTGGTGACTCATCAATTTGGAAGCAAATTCTTGAAACTAGACAGATTTTATTAGATAACATTGATTTCAAGGTTGGGAATGGTTTGTCCTTCAAACTATTAACTGATCCTTGGTGTGATGATTAAACTTTGATTTAAAGATTTGGTGCTACTATGTTCAGGCAAACTAATAGAGCAGAGATAGTGACTATCTTAATAGCAAATGGAAATTGGTGTATACCTTTACATTATGCTATTGAGGTTCGAACTGCTATTCACATAATTGCTTTGAGGGCTGGTATTGATATTATTTCTTAGAGGCATGGGGTTTTTTCATTAAAATCTGTATGGAATGTTTGTAAAGCTAAGAAACATAAAGTTAAATGGAGCAATCTCTGTTAGAAAGGTTCCAGACTGAGGGTTTTAGTGGGAGTCAGTATCATTTTGCATAACAAGAATTTATCACCGATTAACCTTCAGAACAGAGGATTTATCCTAACAGCTATTTGTCACAATTGCTTTGAGTATGAAGACACTAATGACCATCTTTTCTGTAATTGTGTGTATGCCAAAGCTATTTGGAGTAAGCTGTTCATTTTGATTAACTTGCAGTGGCTGAGGGATCAGCTCTCTTAGTGAGATTGTGGATTGGTTTGTGGTGCAAACTAGCATACATAATACTAAGTCCAAGATTTTGTATGCTCTCTTTGCTGGTACTATATGGAAGATTTGGTTAATGAGAAACTCAACATTCCACAATGGATGCAAAAATGAGGCTGAGTATGCTGTTCAATCCATCATTTGGGATGTGCTTGCATATCTCAATTTTAGTTTACATGATTTGTTAACTGTTTTTTCATTATAATGTTTTTGATGTTATTTGGTGACTACTGGAAATGGGCTTATTCTAGCCTATGTTTTGTAAAAGAAGGTATGCCTTCTTAATATTGTAATGTACATTCTTATTTATAAAATCTCCACATTAAGGGAAAAAAAAAATGTTCATTGATATTGTTGTTGTTATCATTATTATTTTCTCTACTTGAATTTGTTTTTTTTAGTAAATCCTCTGTTTGAATTTTTGTTTATGTATTTTTCATTATTGTAGTTTCACAAATTGATAGATTTATAATGAGTTAGCAAGTCAATTCCACTCCATGAGTAAAAAAAAAAAGAAAAAAATTGAAATCTTACTATTTACTTTATCATACAAATGTTCACACCTGATGGTAATGTTCAAATTTTCTTATCTTTAGCCTTCCACTTCGAAATCCTGGCTCCGCCCTTGCTCACCTCCAAACCACCGCCACTATCTCCAGCCCCACAACCACCACCACTATCTCCAGCCCCACAACCACCACCACCACCACCACCACCACCAAAATGCTATCATTGATGAAGCCGTATTACAAAAGGAAATGAAGTTTTGGAGCTCAGGCCAATCGCGGTGGCTTATTTTGATTATAGTAGATATTGTAGACGCATTGAGTAAGAGTTAGGAGATGTGATTTGGTTTTTGAAATTACATGAATGCCCACAATTTTTTATGATGTGGTTATATCCAATGAGGTCGACCTTGTCCAAAAAACATGGAGATACGTTTGAGGGAGGGGGAGAGAAGTGGGTATGGCAGTGTGTAAATGGGTCATGGATCTAAATAAAATAAGGTTATTTTTGTTTGCATAAATATAATAATTTGAGTTTAATGAATGAATAATTCGATTTTCGCACAAAAGAAGGTTATTTTGGTTAAATTAATTTTTTACCCCTCTTTGGTTTGATGTTCAACTTGCAGATGGAGGTCTTCCGTCAAGTCAATGAAACCATAAGGCTAGTTGACAAATATATCGCGCCAACTTCTATTAGCATGCAAGAGATGAAACCTTGGAGGGTAGCTTATGTAAGTTGAATTGATAAATCGAATTGGACCATTGGATTATAAAGTTTGGTTCAATTTTTTCGTGATTCGATTTAGTTACGGTTCGGTTACGATTTGAAGTTCTACTAGACTAAACCAAATCGAATCGAACCGAATTGATTTATAAATTGTATATATATTTTGTAACTATATAAATAATAAAATAATAAGATTAACTTTTTAACCACTCAATTATATATCATAATATATAATAAAAAATTATATTATATATATAATAGATTGAATTATAAAAAAATTTAGAATCGAGAAATCGAATTGAACTAAGGCTGCATTTGTTTCGGCATAAAATATTTTTTACGGAAAATATTTTTCTTTTTCAAGTGAAATAGTTTTTATTTATTTTTTATTTATTTTTGCTCATTTGATATTTGGAAGAGGTCTAAGTAGAGGTCGAGTCTATTGGGCGAAACATGTAAAATAACTTATTAAAAATTGACGGATAAGTTATATTTATTATAATTTAATATTTTTTTATTCCTAAATATTTTACAATAACCAAATACTAATTTTTTTTTTTTAAAAAAATTAAATCTAAACAAAGGGGCCTAAACCGTTTTCTCACTATTTGACTTAGTTCGATTCCATTGATTTTTCGATTCCATTTGATTTAGTTTTTATAAAATTATAGTGAACAACTTGGTTCTAATTTTTTTTCAAATCGGTCGAATCTGATTCGCTTGGCCTGAAATGACATTTTGTGATGTCCTGGAAAATAAACAAAAGCTGTCCATGTGACAACTTTCTAAATTGATTCTGTGATGACCTGGCATAAGTATGGTGAGCTGTCACACACCTCGCGAGTTCCATTCCATCTGGCCTCGTGTTTCTCGTGTGAATCGTACGTATCAAAGAATATCCATTATCCAAGGACATTCTCGTAATACCATCCACCAATAAAGGGCCATATCCGTAAATACATAAAACACTTCCAACCAATCAACTTGTCAATCCCGCATAAACCATCACCAGGAGAGAGCAAGCGAGACCCACACTACCTTCCGAAAATTTCCCCTCCTTTCGCTCCCCTATGGACTAACCATCTCTCTCCCCTCGTTCTCATCGCTCTCTCATTCGTTCTCATGGCGTCAATCTCAGGTCTGTGTTCTTCATCATCAACATTCAAACCAGAAAAAATCATCTCCAGAACAACACTACCGTCTTCATCGCTCTCACTTCGCAAAGAATTGCTTGCATTTCCGAATCGATCGAAGCTCTCCGATCGATGTTGCGATCGGACTTCGAATCTTTCGGTTCATTCCGTCGCCCGGGACATTCCGGCGAGTCTGTCGAAGACCGACAACGAAAGTCCATTCAACGAAAAGAAAGGGTTAGAGAAAGACGCCAGAGCGCTGTGGCGAAGATACGTGGATTTGTTATACCAGCACAAGGATTTAGGGTTGTATTTGGATGTGAGTAGGATTAGTTTTACGGACGAGTTCTTGGAGGAGATGGAGCCGAGGTTTCAGGCCGCGTTTCAAGCTATGGAGAAGCTCGAGAAGGGCGCGATTGCGAATCCTGATGAGGGGCGAATGGTCGGTCATTACTGGCTGAGGAATCCTCGGCTCGCGCCGAACTCGTTTCTGAGATTGCAGATTGAGAACACGCTTGAAGCTGTCTGCAAGTTTGCGGACGACGTCGTCAATGGTAAGGTCAGTTTCTACTCAATTTCAATTCACTGCTTTCTATGAAGGTTTCAGATTATAGAGAATCGTATGGTCACTGAGTTATTATGCTAGAAATGTTGATGAGTTCAACTTTGATCGTGGGCACCAATATATACATTTGTATCCATATTTATGTGTGTGTCTGTGCGCGCTGGTTTGATCAGTTTGTCTACTGTGTTCTTATCTGACATTGAAATGCAGATTAACCCACCTTCTTCTCCAGAAGGCCCAGAAGGTCGGTTTACTCATATACTCTGTGTTGGAATTGGAGGTTCTGCTCTTGGACCGCAGTTTGTTGCGGAGGCACTGGCTCCCGATAATCCTCCTTTGAAGGTATATGGAAACTTTTTTTAATGATATTTTTTGCTACTGTTTTAATTTGTCGTTCTTATTAGCTATTGTTATTCTTCTAAATTTTTAATTAGGCTCCTGCTACTTCCATTTTTGAACTATTTCTAGTTATATTTTATATATATATATATATATATATAGATATACCTCATATATTTTTGTTTCCTGTTTGCATGTTATGAATCTTGTCACTTACCAGAAAAGGGTATGTTGTCTGATCATGTGATTAACGCGTGGACAAAATCCTTTTTTCTTTTCTTGATCAACTTAGTAAGAAGGTCTATATTACTCCCGCTAATGTATTATCAGTTATCACTAGGTTTAGTTTTTCAATTTTCTTCTTGTGCTACATGACTGCCAAATTCTTTGAACAGAATTGGCTGAATGATCCTTGTAGTAAGTATTTAGAAGGGATCCAAGATGGGTGAAAATTTATCAACTACGAGTGTTGCAATAAATTCTGGTTGTAAGTGGCTGGTGGATGCAAAGTGCTCCCAGAGGCAACGCAAGCCTTGATAGCCTTGCTGGGTGAAATGTATATTTCTCGTGCAGTACTTGATAGTTAAATAACTTGTAGACTAATTTATTAAATTTGACTTGTTTTATCATATTGAAGACTGTCTGGCTAATGTTTTCTGTTCTATCACTGCCTCAGACTCTCAAAGTGCTTCCAGCCTAATAATGCAGTCAATTCTATTATGAGATGTCAATCCTCAAATAGTGTAGTGAAATAAATAAATTCTATGCTCACGATTGATTGATGTCCCAACATTGCCCAATAAGTTCACTGTTTGTGATTGAGATGGTATAATATTTCCCTTTACATTTACTTATCAAAAAAAAATATTTCCCTTTACATTTAACAATTTCAAATATCAGTTATTGTATATGCAATTGTATTCTATCTTTTATTTATCATTGATTATATACATACATATATATATATTGTAAATGCCGACCCCATTCGTATGGGATAAAGGCAAGGATGATGATGATATGGATGCAGAATCATCTTCTATCTGTTGTTTTGGAGGGAGCATTTTCCTTACAGTTTCAATGATTTTATTTATTTAAATATTAGATTCCCCTTGAGGACTGGTTTCCTTAGCAATATCTTTGAACTAAAGAAAATGTTTTGCCACCAATTGTGAATAAATAATCCTGCTTAACCAACTGGCCTGTGGCCTAGCGGTACCAAGCCCCTACTTTTCCAAAGGGAGGTTAGGGGTTCGAACCTCAGTGGAGGCATGTGTGTGTGAATTTTCCCAACTAGGAAAAAAAAAAAAAAAATCCTGCTTACTCATGCTGTTTATTCTGGCCAATTTTATCATTCCCAGTTTGTTCTCACCCCGCCGCCGCCGCCGCCCACGCATCCCTCTCTATCTCTCTTGTGTTTGAGCCTGTGTGGATGCCCGGATAATGTTTTCTTTTCATGTTGCCAGATAAGGTTCATTGACAATACAGATCCAGCTGGCATTGATCATCAAATTGCACAGCTTGGCCTTGAGTTGGCTTCTACTCTTGTAGTAGTGACTTCAAAGGTCTGGAAATAATCTCCTATTTATTTATTTGTTAATTTGGGTTTTACGGGTTGTCTCCTATGTCTTATTTGATGTTGTACTATATTTTACCCAGAGCGGAGGTACTCCAGAAACTAGAAATGGTTTATTGGAAGTACAGAAGGCCTTTCGTGAAGCTGGCCTGGAATTTGCAAAACAGGTTTTGATCTCAGGTTCTTGTTTATGCTTTTATTTATTTTCTGCTCTCTTCAGGGTATAAATATAAAATTCTGTTTTGGTATGAAACTGGAGATAAAGTTCAGAATATCACGGTTCTTGGTTGAGTTTCCTATGTAGTTTGGAATCCTCTTTTAGTTGCTTCTCTCTGAACTTCTTGATATCCTTCTGTAGTTCCCTCATATTTCTTGATTTCAACTATCCAATATATTCGAGTTTTTACGCAAAGGAAATTTTCTGTCCCTAAAAATTTCTTACTTCTTAATTGTACTTGCTTTCATCATCTTTTCTTTTGTTAAGTCACACACGTGTCCATTTGTATAGTTGGGGACTTCAAGCCTTCACTTTCCATTTGGAGGGAAGAGGAGATACCACTTGGGCAAAGCCTTTTGTGGTACTTGGTTCCATTCTTGATATATTTAATATGAATTAGTACTTAAAATTGTTATTATTAAACAAAATCACAAGGCTCAATCAAAATTTACAGGAATATAATATATATGCCAGTACCTGAGCAACCATAAAAATCCATATGGTTTCTAATGCTTCTAAGCATCAAAATTGTTACCACAAACCATCAAGTATTATCTTTTTAACACTTAAACAAACTTATATAGATGAAGCTACAATCTGATATTCTGACAGTATGTTTGCCAACACTGTAATGTATTTGTATTCTATGCATGTCGAACTCACAATTTATTCCAGATTTCTGGCCCTACCTTAACATATATTAGATAACCTGCTGGTATACATTGGGTCGTTTGCCACCAATAATTTTTTGGATATCATCCAATGAATGGGAAGCCATATAGTTTTTTTTTATATGCAATTTCCTCCCTTCTCTAACTGTGAAGGCGTGTTTTGTTGCTTACATCCGTTCTTGCACAGGGTGTTGCTATCACACAAGAGAATTCATTATTAGACAATACTGCCAGAATTGAGGGTTGGTTGGCTAGATTTCCCATGTATGACTGGGTGGGTGGTAGAACTTCTGAAATGTCTGCAGTTGGTCTACTTCCAGCAGCACTTCAGGTGAGTGATCTTTAAATTCAGAGTTTGATCATATTTGGAACTATTATACTTATTAGCAATTCTCATTCCAGGGAATTGATATTAAAGAAATGCTTGCTGGTGCATCGTTGATGGATGAGGCAAATAGGACCACTGTGGTAAATCTGTCATTAATTTTTTTCTTGGACATGATCTTCTAATTGTAATTATAGTCTTGTTAAGAGTATAGGATAAAGGAGTTTCTACTTTATAGAGTAATGGAAAATGCAATTTCTCCTCTTCTCATCCTCCTGATTCTTCCTTTTCTTTATATTTTATATATGAAAAGGTTCCTCTTTCTGGCTATGTAACAAAAATGCTTCTGTTTCTAAGTCCTCAATCTCAATTGGATGCAGTGTTGTGCATACCATCTTTTGAGGTTGAACGATCTTTGAACGTTGTTTCCTGGAAAAAGTCCTGGTACACGTGCAAGGTCCATTTATCACTGCAGAAGCTTAGCCGGTTAATTATTCAAGACATAACCAGATGTAAACTTAGCATAAATATGAAGTAAGTAATTTTGTTCTCACAAACAATGAAGAAGTGAATTTAAATTCACTAATTATAATGTAAAAAATGTGGTTTGAATTTACCATAATCAAAGTTATGCCATATAAAGGACCTTTCAGTAAGCTATTATTTATGCTTTTCATGCACATCAACTTTTCTTATGCCGGGCTTCTGAATTCAATTGTTTTGAAGCAACAACTCTTTGCAAGGTCCTTTTCATTTAGCTTTGCGCAATGTAATTCATCAGTTCATATATCAGTTGTTTTATTATGTTTGAGTGTCTACGTACCATTTTTTATAAAAAGGCCCATAAATTCCAGCACTTTAGTTGATTTGTAGTATCATTGGAAAGCAACTGGGACTATCTATTTCCTTCTGCACAATATACTTGTGGAGGCTCTTACCTGGTAGCAGTTCCTTCTAATAAAATTTAAGCTTCTACTTCTATTGTGAGCAGTATGCACTTGATGAGAGAAACATCATTGACTGTCTTAACTTATTTGATTTATAGATTGTATTTTCAGAGAATCTCACTTGATTAATATCTTTTGTTCAGATACGGAATAACCCTGCAGCATTGCTAGCTTTGTCCTGGTATTGGGCTTCTGATGGAGTAGGATCCAAGGTGTTAACTGCTTCAGTGAATTTATTATCAGCATTCTGTCTTACGTAGTTTTCCTTTGCAGTTTCACTCATAAGTAGCTGTGCATGTCTTCCTTTGGGCTTCTGTAGGATATGGTTGTCCTTCCTTACAAGGATAGCCTACTATTATTTAGTAGATATTTGCAGCAGTTGGTCATGGAATCGCTTGGGAAGGAATTTGACCTTGATGGTAATCGGGTAAGTTCAACCATCTCATGTTAATTTTTTTGGTTTGTGTTTCTATTTTTAAGTTGTTCATTGATGCATTGCGAGCAAATTTTTTGTAGATTTTATTTTTGCTTGCCTGGTGGAAACTATTAATGCTATGTATTACTGGGTCAAGAGCGTTGCTTGATTTTGCTCTATGAAAATCCAATTGGGTTTATTATTTTGTTGGATGATATAATCTTCAAATTTTGTTTGTCCATATGCTTTGTTGTTCTTGCTGCCCATTCTTAGAGAGAACCTCATAATATCTGTTAGGACTAAAATCAATTTAGGTAGGTCACGATGTCTATATGTGTATATTGATAATTCTGCACCTCCTCCTTATGAAGTCACAGAAGATACTAAAGTAGTATAAATTCTTTGTGCCAAAAGGTAGATAAGAAGCAGTCTGATTTCCTTCAAGGGGATGGAGAGGAGTTCAAATGCCTTTTTTTTTTTCCTTTTCTGATAAGTAAAAAAAAAAGGAGATCCAATTTGAAATCCTTTCCCACCCGTTTGAAGGAAATGCCATCTTGTTGTTTTAAATACGGTATGCTCTCCGATTCAAGTAGTTGCTTTAGGAGTGATATGTTGAAGGTGTTTAATTAGGCTTTGGGAGTGTGGAAGACCATTAGAAGGGTTTGCTCTAAATGGTGATAATTAGTAGGTGTCGGGGAGGATTAGGAAACACTTGGTAGCATTCATCCACACCTTTTTGGCTTCCTATAGATGAGGAACTTTAGCTGCAAATGTTCATGGTATTGACACAAATAAAATTCTTTGGGATGTCTGATTTCAGCATCTCTAGTAAGCCAAAGTCATTAGTTAATAGGTTATCTTCAGTTCCTTCCTCTTTATCAACCAAAATTTGATGATTCAGATACTATTTCAATTATAATTTTCCGTCATAATGTATCCTTCACTTATTATTGATAACTAAAAATTTGGAGGCAACATATTGTTTTGTTTTATGATTATACCTGACGTATTATAAGCGTCCAGTTATTCTGATGTAAGACGTTGTTACCTGTCTGCAATAGACAAGATAAGTCTAACGTTGGACATGGTGGCAGATATGAGAACTGGCCAAACTTTGTGATGGTTGCTCTTCATTAATCATGGTTAGAATAAATTTAGCAGTTCTTTTGGTTGATAATTTTTCTTATTAGCTTAAACTGCGAGTGTTCAGGTATGATTTTCCAAGATGCCTCGTCAAACCTACACAACACAATGATATCAACCCCAAGGTTTCAACCCAAGGGCATCTAGGTAATTTTGAGGATAACAACCTATTAATGTGAGAGTTTAACAATTTACTTGAGTGTTCTTATTCACAGATTTCTCACAAAGCTCAAGTACTCAGAGTTCATGTTCACCCATGGATTATAATGATGATGGAAATATGGAGGTCAAGATCGTGGGTAGTATAGGTTGAGTGTTAGATTTGAATGTAAAATAAAGTATGATGCATGTGTTTTGAAAGCTGAAGTCTGGGACTCTAAAAATGGACCTATGACCAAATGAATTAATTTCATATCATATTGTGGCCCGTAGAGTGACTGACATTACCCTTGGACTTAGATGATTTAAATTATAAGGGTAAAATGGTCATTGAACTTGGTGAAAGTCACTTGTCAAAAAAAAAAAAAAAAACTTGGTGAAAGTCACTCTGAACTTCAAAAAGTTCAAATTCAAGATCATAAGTGACTTAAATGTCTTCATGGTTTGAACTGGACGCCTTCATGGCCTATGACAAATGAACTGAAATGCAAAAAAAGTTAGACGTCTATAATGGTTTTACTGACATCTATACCTTCATGCTTTGGCCAGAAACTGCAGTGAGAAGTTTTCAGAAGAAGTCGTTATAAATGCCTACGGGTTTAAAATTCTCTCTGCTCTATTTATATTAAATAAATAAAAATCTGCAGATTCAGTGTTTTTTTTTTTTATTTATGAAAATGTCTTACAGACTTCTATATCACTTAGGCTTTTTGCCTTCTCGATTCTAGACTTGACCGAGGAGGCAATTTCTGAGCTTAACTCCTACAAACATCTACTCGAAAGGGTTCAGACGTCTAACTATAAAGATGTAAGGAGTCATAGACGTCTATACAGTCACAAACAGACGTCTATATGAGCACCAACTTTCACTATCTGGGAAACCTAATAGGCCTCCAAGTGTTATTACAGACTTTTCCCAATGAGGCTATAAATAGAAGGTCCTTGGCTCACTACCCTCATCTATTAACTGCTTTACTAAATTAGGGTATACATTTAAATATTTTTGAGCTTTCATCGCTTGCTACATCCATTACTCTAGAGAGAGCTTTGGTTTGTTCTATCTATCCATTGAGGGAATTTTGTGTACTTATATCTTTCTATTCTTAAAAGTGTTGTAAAAGGGTTGGTGTAGCCCTTGAAGTCTAGGTGAGGTGCTCACTTAGCAAAGAGAGACAAACTTATGAAGCTTTGTAAAGTTGCTTTCCACCTGTGAAGGGAAGCTGCGAAATTTTCTCTCCACAAGTGAAGGAGAGTGGTATAGTGGATTTTGGAATCCTCGAGAAGTGCTCTTGAGGGATGGAGTGATGGACATAAGCGGCGGTGCCGAACCAGGTTACGACTTGGTGTTCTTGTGATTGCATTTCTGTCAACTATTGTGCAATATGTGATGCGGACCTATTATATATAATTTCTATGCTAGGATAACCACCAAGTTTGTTACTATAACTGTAGCTCTTGAAGTAGATTGAAATGCAACCCAATTTCCTTCTCGTCTCTTTGGTTTATTGTCTAGTGCTATCCATGGAATGTTACTTTGCATTTTATTAGGTTTGTGCCGAGTGGAATCTTGCTGCCAATATAGGTTCTGCAAACCTTGTAACCTTATATGCCAATGTTATAATATGGTATGTTCTCTCTTCTTGACATTTTATACCTTCCTCTTTTTCCTGACAGGTGAATCAAGGTCTCAGTGTATATGGAAATAAAGGGAGCACAGATCAGCATGCGTCAGTTTTCATTCCCGTGTTGTAAATTTAATAATTTATATGTAGGTGCCAACCATGGTTAAGCCTTCCATGTATTCTGCAGCTATATTCAACAACTGAGAGACGGTGTGCACAATTTCTTTGTGACGTTCATTGAAGTGTTACGTGATAGACCTCCAGGTCATGATTGGGAGCTTGAGCCAGGGGTCACATGTGGGGACTACCTGTTTGGAATGCTACAGGTTAGCTTTCTAATCTAGTTATTAACATTGTGGTAACAGGATACTGTCTGTGGTTTCTATGTGAAAAATTCCAAGGCGGGCATAGTGACCAACTGACTGCAGTAGAGGTCTGGTGGCTGAATCTTTATCTTTGATAATGTGCTATGTTATTAGGGATGGAGGAAAGCTAAAGTCAGATCCTCTTACTCAACTATATTTTTTATATTAATTGTGAAAACTCTTCTAAAGAAGCGTGTGTATCTTGCATACCCAAAGAGGAGAAAAGAAAAGAGAAAGAAGGAAAGAGAAGGAAAGAGGAAAGAGGAAAGAGGAAAGAGGAAAGAGGAAAGAGAACTTTTCTGACATTCTGGTAGTAGTCATAATTTTCCATGAGGTTTGTAGTGAAATGGGATTTGTATTGACCAACAATCAACTCCCCTCAATGTATAATTGAATGGTGTTTGTGTTTATGTCCCTAATTAATGAGTTCTGTAATGAATTCTTTTTTGTTACATTCAACTCATAGTGCTAGAACCAGTGGTTGTTAAATATACTGGAGGTAAAGGTCCCTCTATTGGTATAATTGAATCTGAAGCATGATATTACTGCTATGAATATCATGATTTAATTTCAACACTTCATTACTTATTTTGTAAGATCTTCTTCATGTTACTTACATAATAGAATTAAACGCCTATACTCTATAGTATGTAGTGAAAATAAATTTTACCACAGAAGGTTAATGCTTGGTGCACTGTAAATTCTCGGGCTGTTAAACGTGAGAACACGGGTTCTAATTCTGGGAGCAATCACTTTGTGCAAATTATGCTAGAGGTTAGGTCTGTATTCAGTCTACCTTGCCAACAGCCTCGATTAACGAAGACATACTGGGCTAGGATCCTTTTTTGTATAGGTCCTTCATCTTCTGTGGTATTTCTAAGAGTAGTAAGGTGCCTAGATACTTGTGGGGTTTATGTTGCGTATGTTTGGTATTGATGCTGATTTCAGGTAGCCTAGAAGTTGGATCACTCTGACCTGCAAATTTAATAAGAGGCGTGAAACTATGGACGGGGAGAGAGAATAATTG
>JAOTQH010000040.1:5360561-5381764 GCA_025631255.1 Cornus kousa
GTATTGAACCCTAATTTTGATATTATATTTACTCAGTGATTTGTATCTGCTAGAGGTTTTGCATTGCAATTTGGTTTGAGACTAAGCAGAGATGGAGAATTCTGAAATCAAGGACTCATCTCAATGTGTCAGAGTTGCAGTTAATATTAGACCTCTTGTAACTGCAGAGCTTCTTGTTGGCTGCACAGACTGCATTACTGTAGTTGCTGGTCAACCACAGGTATTGTTTCTCAATTTGTTCAGGCTCGAAATTGTTTGACCGTAAAAAATAGAAATTTTGATTGATTTATTGTTTTTGATTGGGTGCACAAACAGGTTCAAATTGGATCGCATGCATTTACATTTGATCATGTTTTCGGAAGCACAGCATGTCCATCTTTTAGAATTTTTGAAGAGTGTGTTGCTCCCCTTGTTGATGCACTATTCCTTGGCTACAATGGCACAGTTCTTGCATATGGCCAGGTTTAATTTTAGTGCATTTCATCACTATTAGATTTTCTTTGATAGTAAATGTGTAATTGATTTAAGATACAACCTTGTTAAATTTTCCATGCTTATTTATTGTTAAAGACCGGGTCAGGAAAAACTTACACTATGGGGACGAACTATAACGGAGAAGAACATAATGCTGGAATCATTCCTAAAGTAATGGAAACTATATTCTCAAGAGTAGAGTCGAGGAAAGACTCCACGGAATTTTTAATTAGAGTATCATTTATTGAGGTAAGAAATGCAAACTATATCTTGTATTATTGTCGGCCTTTTCTATTTTCAGATTAAACATGATTACATATGAATCTGTGATGATTTCCCAGATTTTTAAGGAAGAGGTGTTTGATCTTCTGGATCCAAATCCACCAGCTTTTTGTAGAGGTGATGGGGGTTCTCAAGCAAAGCATGCTGGACTTGCAAGATCTCCAATTCAAATCAGAGAAACCGTCAATGGGGGTATAATACTTGTTGGTGTAACGGAGGCGGAGGTTAGGACAAAAGAAGAGATGGCTTCATTTCTGCTGCGCGGTTCATTATCTCGTGCTACTGGAAGCACAAACATGAATGCCCAATCAAGGTGCGATGTATAGGTGTGCTTGTGTGTGGTAAACATGTGTATCATGGTGATTTTCTCTGATGTGTTTCTGGTTGTTTTTGTTTTAACTTCCATTACTTTAGAAGAAAATTGCCATATAGTGCATGTGCATTTCTCCTCAAAAAGTGAAAAGAAGTACCTCACAGTTTTCTTTTACTCTTGCTTTGGTTTATGACACTAATATTAATTACACCATGTAAAACATTTGTCATATGAAAACATAGCATTGGTCATGTTCTAATAAATGATTTTCTTGTTAGGATTCAACTCACTTTTGTCTTCTATTTCTTTATTTATGTTTTCAATTTTTATTTCTACTTCAAGTTTTGGAATTATTGTTAATTTTTTTTAATTTAGTATATACTACTGTACTGCCAGGGAAATCACATTATATCTTTTGTAGTACATATCAAAACCTTTACACAATTAACCTGTATGTCTTGCTTTGACAACATGAGATGTGCTATACTGCTATATACTGGCACTTAATAATGTCACAACATAAGGACTCGTATAACAATAATGTTTTAACAAAGATGAACTGCCAATTCTTGATAAGTAATATTACCGTACATTTTGCCTCTTATTGTTAGTTCCGGTTTCTTCTCCTACTCAATGCATATAAAGAGAATTATATTTCTCTTATGTAGCGATATATTGAAATGTAAGATGTTAAAAATCTACTTGCTCGGTATATACTTTTAGTGTTACGGCTGTCTGGAGGAGCAAAATCACAAGGTCACATTGAAGTTAATCTTTATTAAACAAAGAATGTACCAGGTTGGCCTAGTTGGAAAAGTCCTGGGCCCTGTTGCCTCATGAAGCATCAGGTAAGGATCGATTCCTGCTAGATGCAAACAATTCCTTGTGAGGGTGTGTGTGAGTACCAACTAGGAAAAAAAAAAGAATGTACCTGTTACGCAAATGCATATAAAAAATAATAATAATAAAAAGGAAAAAAAAAGAAGGGAAACCTGAAAACTGTCTAATTATGAGCTAAAATATGAGACACATTCCCCTTTAACTTTTATATATGGGTGACTAGCAAATTATGAGTAATAACCCTTCTAACCAATACATTTAACTAATAAATCTCTATTTCCAATAACCACGAGACTCATTATCTTGCAAATCATCCAAAAAATTTGCACTATTAGAGCTCTCTTCCTTGGTTTGTCAAAATCCTTAAATATTAGGGAAGAAAGTGTTAGACAACAACTTGCTTCAAATGTTATATGTTTGAGGAATTGATTTAGCAATCTCTAAGAGTGTAAATAGAAATAGAAAATGGGGGAGGAAGAGACTTGAACCCAAGATCTTGAAGAGCTCCAACACCACGTTAGACAACTCTATTTCAAAAGAGTTAAAGCTGCTAGGGAATCGGCCTAAAACTGTATTTAAGGTCCCACAGTGAGCTTCTAGGCCATAGTTCATTGGTGGAATGCCCCACCAGAACCAATCTTCTTCAGTAAACATCTTTCATATAAGCTTTAATGTTGTAGAAACCATCAATTTGTCTGTATCATGATTCTATTTATGTTTGCTATATGTAAATATATATAAATATGTGTGTGCGCGTGCGCGTGCGCGTGCGCGTGTGTATTTTAAATGATGTTAAGATGTATGGAAAAAAAAGAAAAAGAAAGAAAGAACGTTATCGATTATGAAAAAATCTACATCAAAATTACGTTGTTTTGAGGAAAGTGGAATAATGATAGCAAGAGTACAGAAAATATTGAATCTTTATTCTGGAATTAATACTTAAATCAGGAAAATAGAAAATAGTGGAGGAAGAAAGTTTTTATTTTTTCTTCTCTTTATTACAACCATGAATAGGCTAGAGATGAGAAAAAAAATCAAATATTAATAGTGGGGTAGGCGTTTATTTTAGCTGCATACTCATTCTGGAGCTTTGAAGCTAGTGCAACACGTGTTAATGGATAATGAATTCCCAGAATGCTTGATGATTAATTTTTGCATTCATACTTTTTGATGATGTACTTCGGGCATGCATTCTTCTTGACGGGATAGTATGTGTTTCCAATATACCCTCGTGTTTAAAATTTCATTTATGAAAAAAAATCACTTGAACTTTTCCCTTTTTACCGTTTTGGCGTACATCTTATAGTTTTGCTCCTCCACCCTTATATACCATCCTATCTACACATCATCACATGTTACCATTTGGCATTCATAATCTATCCATTTTGTTTCAGTCGTTCACATGCCATCTTTACAATATCCATGGAGCAAAAGAAAAATGCTTCTTGCCCAAGTGGAGAAATGCATGATGATGTTGGTGATGATATATTGTGCGCAAAACTTCACTTAGTGGATCTTGCTGGTTCTGAACGAGCAAAACGGACAGGAGCGGATGGGATGCGTTTCCGGGAAGGTAAATTAATGTTTATGATTTCTGAGACTTAAATTAGAATAAAGCGTGGTGAATATCATGGTATTGACTTGTGCTGGGTATGGGGTGGCAGCAAGATCAGCCTCCTGAATCTGTTCCCTTGTTTTGCCTAATCCTTAAAAAGTTGTTATGTGCAAACTATCTATTTGTTGCAAAATCGAAAAGCTATTTATTCATTTCAATCTACTAAGGTTAAAGTACTGTTTTCTTGATTTATTTGGCTTAGGAATTCATATCAACAAGGGATTGCTTGCTCTTGGCAACGTGATAAGTGCTTTAGGTGATGAGAAGAAGCGGAAAGAAGGAGGCCATGTTCCATATCGGGACAGCAAATTAACACGGCTTTTACAGGTATGCAAATAATATCTTTTAATATTTGAAAGTTTAACTGACTATTTTAGAATGTACTAATTGAAGATAAATGTCCTTTTCATTTTGGGCTGTCCCAAAATAATTGTCTCTTCAAATATAAAAAAAAACAATCTTTGCTATGTTGTCCTCAAGTTTTGAAAAAGTTCCTAAATAAACACTGTATGTTTTTAAATCTTTAAAAGGTTAGTTTTGGAATTTAAAAGGGAGACATTCATTAATTGCATGTATCTTTAAAAGTTTGAGTCCTGAAAGGGATATTAATTTGGGGACGGAGTGTTTGTTGCCCTTCCAATAATCCTTTGGAGGGGCCATTGAAGTGTTGAAGAAATGAAATAAAACTCATTTGAAGTCTTACCACGAATATATTGCACATCTTTGAAAACTCTTGTGCTTTTATTGAATGATTAGTGATTAATTGTAAAATCAGCCATTCATTTCTCTTTTATATTTCTTTCGCGAAGTGACAATATGTTGATCTTTATGCTAGAAAATGTTTGGGATGATGTAGTATCACATTATCAAGCCTAGAAAGAAGGAAAGGGAATAATTTAATGTAAAAGGCAATGTGACATAAGAAAAGGGGGATACTGAAGGACGAGGAAATTTAGTCTTATAATACTTGATTTAACATTATGTTTTTTTCTTCTTATTCATGATCTTCATGATTGTCTCTTTCTTCTTCTTCTTCATTTTATTATTATTATTATTATTACTATTATTTTTTTTTGGGGCATGTGCTTAGTAATGGAGATGGTGATCAAATGGTTGTCTTGCATGCGCTTTCCTTGAGTTTTCACACATAGTTGCTGTATTTAGCAGTTTATTTTTAATGTGGCCAGTGGCGAAGTAATTTTGTATGCTCACCCGATGTTGGTTTACTTAAGAAAGAAAATTTCTATTGCTAATAATTGTAATGTGATTCGCTAGGATTCCCTCGGAGGAAACAGCAAAACGGTTATGATAGGTATGCTGTTCATGTATATTCTGATTATGTTCAGTCAATAGAGAGCCTTTTATAGTACCTTAGCTGAAGTTAAAAGAAAAAAGACAATAGTTACCATAGGCATCTCATATTTTGCTTTATAATAACATTTTATTATTTTCTGCTCTTCTTTCTTTGAATGTAGCTTGCGTAAGTCCAGCAGACACAAATGCGGAGGAGACTCTGAACACTTTGAAGTACGCAAATCGTGCCCGCAACATTCAGAACAAAGCAATTGTAAGCTTCCTTCTCAAAGACAACTGATTTGTTGTTTTTGTTCCATTATGCTTCCAGCTTTTGATGTCTCATTTTCTTTCTATTTGTAGATCAACCGTGATCCAATGACAGCTCAGATGCAAAGGATGCGGAGCCAAATTGAACAATTGCAGGCTGAGCTTCTTTTCTTTCGTGGAGATGCCAGTTCACCATTTGAGGAACTTCAGGTATGCATTTTTAGGTCAGCATGTGTTCTTTGATATATTCTTTTTGGCTGTTGAATTTATCTTTGTTTTCCAGATTCTCAAGCACAAGGTCTCTCTGCTTGAAGCAAGCAATGCAGATTTACAACGAGAACTCGAAGAACGTCAAATTACTTGTGATCATCTGGCACAATGTGCTATTGAAGCTAAGGTTTGCAAAAGAATAATTGTATTCTTATAATTTTTTTCATTGTTACTTTTGAAGGCACAGTCATGGGATGCCTAATACATGGATCTAATGTTCAGGTTGAAAAAGATAGACTGATTATGAACATTGAGTCAGCTCGCAATGGTAAATCTTGGGATGTAACTGACTTGACTTCGAATCAGGTTTGTATGAATTGCGACATGGAATTTTCTTATGGTTATTGCAACTTCTGCTGAGTGCTACTTACCAACCTATGTTTCAAAACCTTCTTTCTCAGGATTGTGATTTGTTGAAAACATATGTTGCAAAAATTCAAGAACTAGAAGGAGAACTGTTGCACCTGCAAACTTCGAATAGTTCAAGCCACAAAGAATTTATTCATCATCTTGACTTGGATGATGGTGCGCTTCCCTCAAAGAATTCATATTTCACAAGTCTTCATGAAATTTCAAACGTGTCCGATAGAAAAGTTTTGGACATTCCTGGTAAGTTCCTATTAGTTGTTTTACAACTAACTTGTTCATGTGATTTTGGACATTGTTTTTTATGACCATGTCTTGATGCTTTTGCTGGGATTCAGCAGTCTGGATCAGAACTAACATTTTTTAGTTTGTTGCATGCAATGTTTTAAGGCCATTGAATATATGTTGGTTGTATTAATAGTTAAAGATTTCACTCTTTACGGTAGTTTTTTTTCCCTCTGGTGTTACACCACATTGATCTTCGTTTCAGTTCTTTGTTTCTATTATTTACCTACTTGTAAAAGAAATGCAAAATTACACTGTTTTAATCATATGCAGGTGAGATTGAAGACGAAGAGAAGGAGCTAGAACATTCTTCTCTTCAAGAAAAGTTGGATAGAGAACTTAGTGAATTGGACAAAAAACTTCAGCAAAAGGAGGTAGAACTTTGCTTATCTTTATCGAACATTTACTTTAGCTACCTGCAAATTATAGTTATTTATTTTTAAATTTTGGTTGGTAGAGATTGAACCATTTGTTGTTGTTTCAGTGTTTTATGCAAGAGAATGTTAACTTTGAATTAGAGAAAATGACTTGCATCAGTCTAGAAAATTGACAAAAATGATGCATATTGGAGGGGGCAAACATTTTCAATAACCAGGGTGCAAGCTTAGATGTACTTGATGTAGACTTATGAACATGCACGTCCTTACCATTTAGTTAGATGGCTTCACTTCTATAACTGTTCATTTCATTATTTTCGCATCTCTGATTTTGGTGATGTTTTGTAAGATTCACCTTTGGTATAAAGGCTTTACTTATCATCCTAGCCTGTTAAATCTAGTGGTGGAATTTAAAATACTATGTTTTGGAATTGTGGACAGGATATTATGCTTGTTTTCCTGTTAATTTGGTTTCTTTGAACTACAAACTACCGTTTCTCCACGATAGTGCAATTTACACTTCATAGCTATTGATTTAGATTTCTACAGCTGTAATTGTGAATATAATTTAGTTAGTTTCGTAACTATGTGATGATATGCTGTTAATAGTCCCATCATACTTTTGGAAATGATGAAGATGGCAAGAATGTGGTATATCATGCAAAAGGGTTTGAGTTATTATATATTTTCTATGTAGGTGTTAGTTTTTTATTTGTTTGCCCATTGCTGTGGCGGAGTGGCCTCATTTATTAATTTCATAGTTTTTGTTGTTTGCTAAAGGCTGAAATGAAGCGGTTTACAAGTGTTGACACCTCAGTTCTTAAACATCATTACGAGAAGAAAGTTCATGAACTGGAGGAAGAAAAAAGATCTCTGCAGGTCAGTTTTCTATTCATGAAACTTATGCTTTGAGTTTAAGAAGTTCACTATATATACTGTTATTCTAATCTCTTGTAGGTCAGTTTTCTAGTCACGAAACTTATTCTTTGAGTTTAAGCTCATTACATACTGTTCATCTAATCTCTTGTCAAATTGACAGAGAGAGATTGAGGATCTGAGGCATAATCTTGCAAATATTTCATCCACTTCTGATGAAAGCTCTCAAAAACTGAAGGAAAATTATCTTCAAAAGTTGAATGTTCTTGAAGCACAGGTGAATCCTATTCACTTTGTCCCCAACCACAATTACTTCCTTGATAACTGTTCTTTTTTTAGGTTGCAGTGCTGAAAAAGAAGCAAGATGCTCAAGCTCAACTCCTTAGACAAAAACAAAAAAGTGATGAGGCAGCAAAACGTCTACAAGACGAGATTCAGAGAATAAAGACTCAGAAGGTGCCATTTTATTGTGTATATGAAACCGCTGTACTTGAATTAGCTTTTCTTTGTACACTTAGTGTTGATGCAATTGTGCATTATGCAGGTTCAACTACAACAAAAAATCAAGCAGGAGTCTGAGCAGTTCAGGTCATGGAAGGCATCACGTGAGAAAGAAGTTCTTCAGGTATATATATTATTATAGATTTATTCCTTCCTTTCGTGATTAATTTTTTTTATTTGTATAATGTTCCTGAAGCACAGTTAAATTAGAATAATTTATTTAGTGAAAGTTTCAATTATTTCATAATATTGCTACTTCAGAAGTCTTAATTAATATATTCCTGGATTTTTTTGTTTTGTTTTGTTTTGTTTTCATTCACTAATTCTAGAGAATTTAGCCATTTTGTTGTTTGCTCTTATCTAGAAGAATATGAATCATGTCTTCATTTGAATTCGTTTTGTCCTTGTGTAATCTGATAAGAAAGGGATTATCATATGGCTTTGAACTGAAATTAATTTATCAAATGATAGTAGCCTCGCAAACTCATCCTTTTTCCCTCAAAATAGGTATATCTTATATTTTGCCCATTGATTTGAATTTTTTCTAGTTATTCTTTTTTACATGTGTAATTGTTTGTGCACAAATGCAGCCTTAGAAGTTAGCACTTCTATTAGGGTTAGTCCTATTGCGTATATAAGTAGGAGCCCTTTCTTCCTAGTCCATTGCGTTTAGGTGTATAATCTCTTTCTTTTCATCTGAATGTAATGGGATTTTTTTTTTAATCTCAATGTGCTACATTTGTCCCTTTTATTTCTTTCTTCTTATCTTAGAAAAAAAAAATTGAGGCATTCCTAGGAATATAATAGAGGAAATAGATGACAAATAATTAAAGGCTTGAATGAGGATGATCACCCGTTCACAGTTCTGGTTTTTATATATTAAAAGAGCACATATTAAATATTACAAGAAAGGAAACCAAATAAAATCGCTGTAGATTCTATGCCTCCCATGATTCTTATTATTCTAGACTAACATATCTTAGCTTAACATGGTAAATCAAATCCCATGATTCTAGGCTAACATATCTTGGCTAAAATTCCCTCTCAAGTTGATTCCCCCTCAAGTTGGTGCGTGGATAACTGAAAGGGAAAATGATAAACATCAGGACAATGCTTTGGATGAACTTCATCCAACCCGGTGACGTGGCCCAATCAAATTGGGGCACTTGTCCAAAAGCAAACTTAGAATTAAGTTGGGTATTGCCCAACTATTTGGGTTTGACCCGTTCCTAGTTCATTCTCTTCGTCTTCGGCTGCCTGGTTCTGTCATCTCTCCATCCCCAATTTCTTCGTTCTCTCAACTACTCCATCCTCTCCGTCACATCACCGTCTCTTCCATCCACCCTGGTGCTTGCCGGTTTCGCTAACCAATATCACCGTCGCTGAAGTATCCCAACCAATTCGGTGATTGCTCGATGCCATCCTTGTCGTCGCTGCTCATGGTCGGACAGGTGACTATTACAACCGCTGTTCTCATTCACGGTTGTCGTTGAGAACAATCGTTGCCGTCTCGTAGGTTCAACCTTGCTTGCCGACGGCGATCACCCAAACAAGCGTAGAACTCCGATGACAACTGTATGTGCGACAATCGAGGAGATCGAGCTGCAACTTTTGTGTTGAGGAGAGGAACGGAGGCCGGACCAATTCAGGGTCCGGTGCTTGATGATGGCAAAAAGTTGATGTTGAGGGCAGAGAGCGTGAAGAAGATCACGATCAAAGCTCGGAGCTTGAATTGCGGTCGCCAAAGAAGAAGGGGTGTATGTGCGCGTGAAAAATGCTTTAGATCTACACGCATAAGCGCATCATGACCAAGTCACTCCTCTTCTCTGTTTGTTCTGGTGTTGTAGTGGTGTGGATAGGGAAGAAGTTGGGATAGTGGTGGTGTGGAGAGGGAAGTGGCGCCGTTAGAGAGGTGGTCTGTGCTCTCATCTGTTCAATCTGCTCCTCGCCAAAGTTCAGTCTGGCGATGGTGGTCTGTGCTCGAAGTTCAGTCCGGCGATGGTGGTCTGTGCTCGAAGTTCAGTCCGGCGGAGATGGTGGCGATGGTGGCCTGTGCTCAAAGTTCAGTTCGGCAAGTGGGCACGATCATGTTCGTCGAGTGGGAGGAGGAAGAAGGTGCAGCTGCATATTGGGAGCAATGAGAAGAAAAAAAAAGTAGTTCATCCAACCTGGGTTGGACACAAGCATTGTCCTAAACGTAACGAACTAAAATTCATGATTTTATCTCGAAATACATGACGGATTATTCAGTTGCCACGTTTTTCGATATAAAATCATGAATTTTAGTTCGTGATGTTTATCAATTTCTTATTTGAAGTGCCCAACTTGGACAACACCCTCAAATATGGTCTTGCTGATGCCCTTTGTAAGAATATTTGCAAGTTGCCTAGAGGTAGTGACAAATGAAGTGCAAATTTGACTGAAGATGAGGTGCCGATCATCCTCTGTATGCTTAGTCCTGTCATGTTGAACGGGTTTGCTTCAATAGTAATGGCAGACTCTATGCCAAAATATATGCATAAATAAAATCAAATGCCATGATTTTAGGCTAACATATCTCGGCTTAATATTGTAAGTCAAATCCCATGATTCTAGGCTAACATATTTATTTTGAGAAAGTTTGGTTTGTTCACATAAAATTTGGTGGTTCATGATGTTGTGGAAATTTGAAATTTGGGATGGTTGGTGCTAGGATGAATTTAATGGGAAACTTGATTAGTCCCTTAGTAGATCTGCCATGCCTATGGTTTTTACTTTTATTTTTTATAAGAATATAATACGGTGGTTTTTAGAAAAGAAAGGACTTTTGTATGATGTAACAATGATCATAGTGACCAATAGGCCTATGGCCTAATGGTACCAGACTCCTACTTCCCAAAGGGAGGTCAGGAGTTTGAACCTCAGTGGAGGCAGTGTGTGTGAGTCCCAACTAGGAAAAAAAAAAAAAAACAATGATCATAGTGAAAATAAATATGAGAGAAAGAAGTAAATTTCCTGACTATAGTCTTATTACATAAGGCCTATATCCTTTTGTCTTAGTCTTGGATATACGAGCAAAAAACATTTAGGGTGAGTTTTCTTGGTCTATGTTATTTGCTTGAATCAAGAGAGTTTCAAATAAATAGGGCTAAAATTGATTATTTGGATGTAACTTTAGATAATTAAAAATACACTAAAATTTGAGGGTCAAGGACTCGAGAGATACCAAAAAAAAAAAAAAAATATGCGTTTTCATTACTTAGCCTAGATTATTATTAAAGATGGAGAAATTGGAGATGATAATATGTGTTATGATTGAGTTTGTCTTTGATAGAGCAGAATAGTGATAAAAGATAAGCGAACAACCCCAAATAGTTAAGTAATGACTTTATTGAGTTGAGTTGAGTTGAGTTATTATAATTGGATGAAGAGAATTACTCACTTCAAATTACGTAATTAATTTTTTTGTCTCATGCTTAGTCTTAAAAGTGTGTCTTAATTTCAGTGCTGGTGGCTCTTAATACTCTTTTGGGTAACAATAACCTGCTTTTAATGCTCAAAGTAATGCATAAGATCTATAAAAAACTAAAACTATCGTGATAAATCAATAGTAATAAAAATTACACATTGAAAAATGGACAACATGCATGGTATTCCAAACATAATATGGTAAAATGTCTGATGAATGAGCTTGATAACATTGGTTATTTATAGTATTTCATATATTAAATTTCTTTAATCAATTTATGAACCTTTAGTAGTCTTCATAGCAGTTTGAAGTTCTTCTATCGGTGAATTTATTTGAAATAGGAAGGGGCGGACCCTGAAATTTTTAATTGTGGGACCAACTAGTACCATGGAATTAAAATTAATTTTTTTATAAATTAATTGCAATATATTTTCTTGTCTAATATTAGTCATACTATATATTTTTAATGTAAGAGAATATAACTGAGCATATTTCATAATCCATTTGAAGTATGGAAAGATAAATGGAGCAAGATTTTGGCATATACATTAAAATATGTAAAAAAATAGTTTTGTCATATTATGCAGTCAAGTATGGTAACAAAATTCATTTATTTTCAAATCTTTATGAAATTATCATCAATTTCTCTTTCTACAAGGTACTCTTCTTCCTTTTGTTGTGAAGTTTTGTTTTAACATTTTTCATAACTTCCCATGAATGAGCTTGTAAAGTTTGTTGTTTCCCTTTCTTTTAATCTTCTGGAGATACATGTTACACACACAGATATACATATATGGATATATGTGCTAATGATATGTTTTTTTTTTTTTTTTTTTTCATATTGGCTTTCAAGGCTTTCATAAGTGAGACTAAAAAGGCCCAAAATGAAATTATCTATTGCTCAAGGGGCCACATGTCAGAGCTTTTTCCTAATATACCATTAAAGGGGGGGCCATGTATAATGGCTTTGAAAAAAATTGGGGCATTCTCATTTACAGTGGCATTGCAAATAAGGGAGAGTTTTCTTATATAGGGATTTCTACTTTTACTATTTTGGGTAACTGAATTTCACAAATCTTGGATACACATAATGGTTTTTATAATTACTGCTGCATCCATTTGGGGGGCAAAAATTTTGCTGCTGCATCATGCCATGTACTGGGTTGCTTTTATTAGTGGATGCATTTATAAGTGATATGCCATTTTATTGTTCCATAGTTTGGTTTATTTGTTTGAGAGATTGCATTTTACTTTGTGTTTTGGAGTACAAAAATATTTGGATCTTGCTGATGCCAATATGTATTGGCAATGTCTCAGTAGAATTTGTATTTCAAATCATCGTAGGAGTTTTGAAATTTGAATAAATTATTCATCGGTTCTGTATTTTGGATGTTCTGTGATAGTATATTTGAAAACTGGAATCTTTTCTTTTACAAATATTAATTTGCTATTATTTGGATTTCACAGTGCTTGTTTTATCTTAATTTTTTTCTATGGTGAGTTATTACATCTTTGGACTAAATTGTGTTAACAACAGCTTAAGAAAGAGGGTAGAAGGAATGAGTATGAGATGCATAAGCTATTGGCTTTGAACCAGAGGCAAAAGATGGTAAATTGATATTCAATTAGGATTTTAACTTCTTTCTAGTTCTGTTGCATCAGTTTTAACTTTCAGTATTTTCTCTGTCAGGTTTTGCAACGAAAGACAGAAGAGGCTGCTATGGTTACAAAACGGCTAAAAGAGCTATTAGAGTCTCGAAAGGCTTCATTGCGTGATACATTGGGTTAGGAAATTTACTGCTTCATACAATTCATGTTTATTTTGTGTAACAATTGTTCATTGAAAAATTTTCCCCTCTTGCAGGTGCTGGAAATAGCAACGGTCCTGGAATTCAGGTATCCATAACTAAATTTGGAAAGATTTAATTGTTTTTATTCATGCATTTGCAGTAATGGTAATTGATTTGTCATATGTGCTTTCCTTACGCCCTTAGGGGATTGGGATAACCATCATGCTTAGATTGAGGCTTGTGGATGAAGCCTTATTTAGTTCTTATCCGTTCTAAGTGATAACCTTTTTCTTGAAAAGGCACTGATGCAGGCAATTGAGCATGAACTTGAAGTAACAGTACGAGTACACGAAGTACGTTCTGAATATGAGCGTCAAATGGAAGAGTGAGTGCCATTGCTTGCTTATTATTATTATTTTTATGAAGAATAATATAGATGCCAAGCATTTGAATCTTGTGATGGTTGAGTACTTGGTACGAATTAGCTAGTCTTTGCTAGTTAAGAGATTAGTTTTACTTAGTTGCATTTGCTTTCTGATTGATTTGATTGACTCATGCAGACAAATCCGGCTATCTCTGATCTAAGTTTTTTTATCTTATTATTTATGAAGCTTGTATTTAATTAGGGGAAATTAATTGCTATAATTCTTTCTTTTTTGTTCTTAGGAATTTTGGGTTATAAGATATATATTCTTTTTTCACATATTGGATTGCAAACCTTGCCAGCCTTTTATTTCCTAAGTTTCTTATTTTGACTTGCACACATCTCTTTTTATCTAAATATCAACAACCTTTAACTGCATATATTACAATCAATTGTGGTGATGTTAGAAGAATAGAATAGGTGAGCCTCTTCCACATCAATAACTAATAGGTGATATTTTTAGTGAGACCAGATCCAATAATATACATTTATAGCATAAACACTTCACTTTTTAGCATTTATTTATAAAAGTTTTTCATGTTGATGAAAATGAGGAAGCAACGTACAAAAATATGTGAAATGGGAAATGCATAAAATTCTATGGGTTCATATTGATTTATTGAATGTACTGGAAACTATCACCATCCAGTTATAATTTAAAAATTCTATTTTCAAGCACTAAAGCTTGTGCATGTGAGAGGGTGATGAATTAGGCCTTTACCGATGTTTGGTCCTGTCAATGTGGTGCTAGCTTTCTGGCTGGGAGGGACTACCTGACTTCTTACATTAAGTTGTGACATGAGCAGGTATAGGAGAGAGAGATTATTAAAACAAGGATATGAGAGCTGCCAGTGAGTGTGGGAGAAATTGGGAAAGCAATCATTCTCAGTTGAGGTTATAGGAAAAGTAATTCCATTTGACCAATAACTCTTCGTTAAAAAGCAAAAAAATGGAAACAGAACCCCACTCAAATATTGTTGCGAGATTTGTGATTTTAGCTAATCTGGATTAACAAATTTTATTCACATTTTGCTGCCAAAAGATATTGGTATTCAACAAATTCAGTCCGTTCCCTTGGTTCTTTATTTAAGGATTTAGTAACCATATCAGTATTGTGCCAATTTGTAGTACCTCTACTGCATGTTTTTCCTGGAGGGAGTTGTGAAATGAAAACAGAATTCCACTCAAATATTGTTGCGAGATTTGTGATGTTAGCTAATCTGGATTAACAAATTTTATTCACATTTTGCTGCCAAAAGATACTGGTATTCAACAAATTCAGTCCGTTCCCTTGGTTGTTTATGAAGGGTTTAGTAACCATATAAGTATTGTGCAAATTCGTAGTACCTCTAGTGCTTGTTTTTCCAGGAGGGAGTTATGATCATGCAGAACTTTTCTTGCCCTAAATTTGTTGGTAGCCTTTTACAATCACTTCGACAGCATGGTGTATGAGTTGGAAAAACGCTCTAGATAATTATTTCAGCATTCAATAGTGCGTTTGACAGATCTGGTTAGAGTTTGCCATCTTTGTCAAGGTATCATAGACATGGAAAGGGCGAATATGGTTATTCAATTTGACTAAATTCAGTTTCTGCCCCAAATGCTATTTGCTGTTTTGGTGTTGCCAACTAGATAAATATTTTGTTTTCTTTTTTCATGAACTGTCAAAAATAGAATACAAGTTGTAAGGTGCATGTGATTTTGTAATCAGGAGCAGGACTAGAGAAGTCGTGAAATGGGTTTAGTTCGCATATGTAAATCTTAGAAGTTGTACTGTCTTGATAGCCTTTTTCTCAATGTAACAATTGGCACAAGTTTTATCTTTTGCTGCGCGGATGTATTTTTTTTTTTCCTAGTTGGGACTCACATACACTGCCTCCACTGAGGTTTGAACTCCTAACCTCCCTTTGGGAAGTAGGAGCCTGATACCGCTAGGCCACAGGTCTGTTGGTGCTGCGCGGATGTAGAGTAACGAAGGATTTACAGGTATTGATGTCATGGTGCCACAAATGCTGCAATTATTTTTTTCTCATTCTCTTGAGTTCAATTTAAAATCTGGACCATCTCTATAAATTTCAGGTCTTATACAGACCTGGAACTGCAATATGGTTGTTTAGGTTTAGAATAGTAATGCATCTACTTCTTTCCCCATTTCATATTTTTCTGGATGTGTATTATGGTTGTATAATTATAAAAATGTTTGTGGTAGATTCCTACTGCTAATATTAATTGAAGTAAATCATTTTTGAATTATAGGAGGGCTAGAATGGCTAAGGAGGTCGCAGAGCTGAAGGAAGAAGCACAGCTTCTAAAGCAAACAAATTTGAAGTCAGATATATTTTCGTCAAATTTCACTTTATACAAAGTTTTTTTTTTTTTTTCCTCAGTATAACTTCATGTATCATTGCTTTAAGACTTCCCTCTCAAATCTCAATGGGTCTATTGCAGCAATTGTTCCCAGACAATGTCTCCTAGTGCAAGAAATTCAAGGATTTTTGCACTTGAAAACATGCTTGCCACTTCATCCAGCACCCTCGTTTCTATGGCATCACAGTTGTCAGAAGCAGAAGAGAGTGAACGTGCTTTTAGTGGCCGGGGACGTTGGAACCAAGTTCGATCTCTTGCTGAGGCAAAAAATATTATGAATTATTTATTAAATATAGCATCCTCTTCTAGGTAATTATTACAAGAAGTCAAAGGAATCATTACAAAGCAAAAGGCCACTATAATTTTTTGAATTGTCCTTTGCTGCTTTTTGTAGGTGCTCGTTAAGGGATAAAGAAGTTGACTGCAGAGAGAAGGACTCTGAAATAAGAGACCTGAAGGAAAAAGTAGTCACTCTAATTAGACAGCTGGAAATGCAAAAGGCTGAACTTGTTCGTCGGGAGAAGTTGCAGGTTAGTTCCTTTGCTTTCATGTTATAATTTGATCTCAATATTTGATTTAAGACATATATAACAAATAGAAAATACTGCTGGTTGATAAAAAATGTATTTAATTTAGATTAAATTTACTATTATGATCAGATGTCTCTTGGCTCTTGGTCGGTTCTTTATTTTTATCAAATGTGCTCAATATAGACATTTTTAAGTCTTGCTATCATCACAGCAGCGAAGTTTGTTTCTGCAACTAATTAATAGTTAATACTGTTAATGGAGAAAGGATGATATTGTCCTACCGAAAGGCCCCCCTTCCCTTTCAAACTGCACCCTTTTCTACACCATATATTTGTTAATTGCCTTTCAGTTTCAACAAACTTGTTAGCTTCTTCAGTAAACATGTGCAATTTGAGTCCATGGTTCTTAGTTTGTTTTCTAATCACTACTTGTCTTTGAACTCCCTGGTATCAATCTTTCTGCTTGAATTAAGAGACCTGAGATCCCTTTGCTTCTGAGTTTCTCCTTTGTGCATCAATCTTACTACCTTTGCCTCTAGTTTCTTCAAAAACTCCGCTATTAAATCTTTGAACTGGCAGATTCTTGAAATCTGAAAATTTTGTTGCTACCTTTTGCTATGACTCAACAGTTAAGGCTCTCGTAATGACAAGGTTTATGTCTGCCATTGGCATGGGATTGGTTCAAAGAAAGAAAAGATTTATCCGTATACATTAAGACCAGAACCCACCTGACAACCCACCATTAAAGCTCTGAAATGCATTACCCAGAGATTAGCTCGAGGCATCAGTAGTTCACCATGCTACCATAGTTTGACTAGCTTCTCTTCTATCATATTGGTGTACTATACTAACAAACATTTTCTGTGATTTTAAGTTTAGACACTTAGTGCCGCATAAACAGCCTTGTGTTTGTGCCACAATAGTGTCACACCACCACCCTAAAAGGACCTCTTTTTTCCAGACAAGTGGCATTGCTGCATGAAACTATTTTTTTATTTTTTTATTTTTTGGGTAAAGGACATGTTGCTCTGTGTTTGCCTATTTTCACAATAACTGTTTCCATTCGACTTTACTATACTTGTATATGCTAATCATTTTTATTTGGTTATGGTCTTTTAAATTTTGTTACAGAAATTAACTCCAAAAGAAACGTCCACTGAACATACAGTAAATTCTGGGGCTTCCATGGACAGTGAAGAAGGGCATTGCTCCTCATCTTTTACGCACACAAAATCACAAGTAAATGAGTTGGTGCAATTTTCAGTTTTTAAACTAACAGTCTATAAAGTAATTGTTGCTTGGTTTAGTAAAATAAATGAATGGTCTTCATTTGCCCATAGGGAATCCAGAGCTCCATTGTTTTAAAAGATGGGAAAAATGTTGAGTCATTGGATGATATGGATACTTCAGAATCCGAGCATTCAAGTGATGATGACTGCAAGTGGGAACAATCTGAGTTAATCACAAATCAACGGCGACTCAAGAAAAGGAATTCTAAATATGAAACATGCTGCTCGTGTGGCAAACAATCTTCATGCAAGACGATGAGATGTGAATGCCGAGCTGTTGGGGGCAATTGTGGGATGTCATGTGGTTGCCAGGCCACGAAATGCAGCAATAGAGAAGTGGATTTGATCAAGGAATCAGATCACTTCCCACAATCAAAACTAGCCGAAGCCACAGCAGAACTCGCTGATGAAACAGAAAGGAGCCGTGCCCTTGTTTCTCATGGTGCAATGCTACTTCAAAATGCACTATCTGAGAAGCCCGCTGAGACAAATGATGACTCTGTGCAGAGAAGGAAGCCTTTATCTGACATTGGGAATACAGCGGTATGTTTAATTGCTACACTTTTTTGGACAAATTATGCTCATGCTTATCCACTCACATGATCACTGTTAATCTTAAAACTTTCAAAACACAACTACCAGTTCATGGTGTTTGTTATAACATTATTATGTGATTAGATCGACTTCATATGCATTCTGTTGTTCCAACTTAAGGTTTTCAACTCCTACAGGTCAAATCAAATGCGCCCAAACCCGATCAGAGAAAGAAATGGCGAAAATCAGTAATTCAGCTTGTTCCTGTAGCCGCACTTTCCTCTCAGCCAGAAAACACTGAAACCCCGAAGAAACCAGAGAGTAGCTTGGTGGTTGAGGCAGACGTGCCATTAAAGTTGCCAAGAGCTATGCGGTCTGCAGCCTCGAATAGTAACAACCCATTGAGAGAGAGGAATGCTGAGCAGCAAGATGCTTCTGTTGTTAATAAAGAGGGTGGTCCTCCAGCTCTAAGAAGTCCACAGCTGCAGGCAAGAATGTTAGAGGATAAAGAAAACCGCGGTCTCTAAAAGTTCCAGTTATCTGAAATGCTGAGAATGTCGTGGCTGGTGAGGATGGATCAAACCTCTGCCGATCAGGTTTCTCTGGTTGATGTAGCAGAGGCAGGTAGGTTTGTGTAGTGTAATTTAGAACCACATTGATTGGGTTGATGGCAGTTTGTTCTACCGCTTCTCCCTATTATTGTATTTGTTGTTTTGAATGCAATGAAAGCTTCTTTTCATGTAGGAGCCTCCATTTTCCACTCCACTTCAAAAATTAAAGTCCATGGTCTACATTTCCTATGTGGACACAGGCAGGCTGTTCTGCCCTTTTGCCACTGTATAACTCTGTGTTTTCAGTAAAACTAAGTGGAAATTGTATAATCTAATGAAATTATGAGGATTGGATATTCATTTGTTCCATAACTTCTGAACTATTTCCATCTCTCGCTGTGTTATTAGAAGGTGGGCTTTGTTAGATGGCATATGTCCCAAATATACCAAACTGGCTGGTTTTGTTGCTAAATATAATGAGAATATTGAGCATTTTTTTATTTTAAGTCAAGATTTAGGGACCAAATTCTCTGAGAGAATGGTCGGTGGAGTCTACTATTCCATTCACATAAATTGAATTCGATAACTACTCGAATTCAAATCTTATTACCATCATTCAAGCAAGATAGATCTATATGCTCTAATTTTCTAAATTTAATGTTATAAGAAATCCCAAAGAAATATAAGAGATAGAGTCTTGATACAAGATAAATTATGAACCAAGGTATGGGGCAAAAGCCCTGGATACCATTCCGTACCATTCCGTACCATTCCGGAATGGTTATATATATATATCCGTACCATTCCGTGAATTAGTTGGGCAAAAGTCCTGGATACCTTGGTTATATATATATATATATATATATATTGATTGGATGTGAATGTGCATAATTAAGATTGTCCAATTGCAAACAAACCGAACAATAAGACCAAAATTGGGCCCTTCTTCAAGTGAATTAGGGCTCAGCTCGAGCCTCAGTGGCTGCTATATATATATATGAACCTATTACATTAGGCACAAGCCTTTAACCTAAAACCCAAAAAAATAAATAAATAAAGAGGAATGAAGGGTAAGGAAAAAAAAAAAAAAAATAAAATAGAGCCAATGTTAGTATTTGTATAGAAGCACAAATGTTGCTGGGAGAGAAATTAACCCATTTTTATAATTTTATATTTTTACATGAACATCTCTATACCTTCACACACAGGCATATATATATATATACACACACACTATTATTATTATTATCATTATTTTTCTTCATCAAAAATATCATATATCATTTCAAAGGCACAAAGGCCAAGCCAACGGCAATAGAGAGGCAAAAAGCCAAGCCAGAAAAAGCATACAAATTATGAAGCAAAGCAATAAAATGAAGCACAAGCTCCAGATCTATGTACAAATCATGAAGCAAAGCAATAAAATGAAGACTATTTTTACATGAACTTCCCTATACCTCCACACACACGCATATATATATATACACACACACTATTATTATTATTTCTTCATGAAAAAATATCATATATCATTTCAAAGGCACAAAGGCCAAGCCAACGGCAGTACAGAGGTAAAAAGCCAAGCCAGAAAAGGCATACAAATCATGAAGCAAAGCAATAAAATGAAGAACATGCTCCAGATCTATGTACAAATCATAAAGCAAAGCAATAAAATGAAGAATAAGCTCCAGATCTGTAGAGAAAATAGAGCTTAAAATTCTGCAACGAAACCACCATTGGAGAAACGTAACAAACTGGAGTGACCCAAAGGTCAGGCCATCATCAAGGCAATAGCTCTAAAGCTATAGCCATGAGGCTCTCCGACATCCAAAAATCCCCGCACAAGATCAAATCAAGGAGAAAAGATCAAATCTAGGTGAGAGAAAACCAAAACCGACCTAGATCGGAGATCTAGTTAGAGAACACAACAGATCCACCCATGTGATCCGAAAACGAACTCAGTATGAACAGATGTAACTGAACAAAACACGGCATAAAAACACCCCACGGAGCGTACTCATTGAAACACACCGAGTTTATTGCAGCGATAGGAGGTAGCCATCATCTCCCCACTCCCATGGAAGGGAGCAGGGAGACACAAAGTGAATAAGATAGGGGGTTAGAGAGAGATTATATACTTTTATTGAAAGTGTAAAGAGTTTTAGTATTTATTTATTAATATAAAAAAATAGAGTTTCAGTTTCAGTGTTGCAGTATTTCAGTATTTATATTAAAATATAAAAAATATTTATTAATTAATATAAAATGAATTAAAGTAAAATAGTTTCTATAAATAATCTATATCTATATCTATACTATTATAAGGTGCTTTTTGATAAAACTGAAAATTAAGCACTGAAAATTTCAAGTACTAATTTAAGCGCTGAAAGTTTAAGCACTGAATGTATTAATTTGAAAACCTGTTTGATAACATTTTAATTTTAAGCGTTGAATTCATTAAGATTGTTTGTTATATACAAAAGTTGATGTCTGAAAGTTGTACATATTA
>JAOTQH010000040.1:5427309-5439953 GCA_025631255.1 Cornus kousa
TTTTTTGTTGGGTGTCAGGTAGAGATTATAGATCTTTAGATGAATTAGTTGATTTTTTGGCCTCTTTAAAAGTGTAAAAGTGTTTTGGCTGTTTTAGCCTGTTTTTGTTCCCTTGGGATGCGCTCCCCGTTTGAGCGCTTTTTATAATATTCTTACTTATCAAAAAAAAAAAGAGAGGTTGTGCTTTAGGGTCTTCTTGTTGGAGGAGAAGCTACCGGAGGTTGTTCCAAAGACGGTGAGCCTCAATGGCAAAGACGAGGACACCTTTATTAAGGAGGATGACAGGTTGAGAATGCAACTTAGGGGGATTAAGCCGAGAAAGGCGAGCGATTGTGAGGACTCTGGCTCTGGTTCTGCTCTTTTCTCATAGGCGAGCGTTATGGCAAGAGAAGGAAGTCGAAGTGGATCTTACATGTAGTTCATGCTTGTGCAAAGGGGAGAACATGTGGAGTCACATGTCTTGCAGGAAAAGGGTGTTAGCATCGAATGGAAGACAATTGCTCAGTCACGTTTTTTTTTTTTTTTTTGTGGGGGTGGGGAGGAACCGTTGATGATTCGAGAAGGGTTCTCAGCAACGGTGGGTTAAGGATATACATCGACCAGCATTTGAAGCCCAAGTTTTTGAATCAGCCTGGCCTTGGTGTAAGTAACAGATTTCCCTTTATGATGGTCTAAGTCATGCAGAGATTGTGGATTCAGGTTCGGGAGGAGTGCGCTAGCATTTGAAGTCCAAGTTTATGAATCAACATGGGTTTTAAGTAACAAATTTGGCCGCTTTAAATCAAGCAGAGAAGGTGGGACCGGTTACGGGACGAGTGGGTTGTGAGTTCTTTGGCCCAAGGTGGAGTGGGGGTGGTTGACCACAAGGAGAAGGCCTTGTTTAAGGCAGGCCTGAAAGAAATAGGAGAGAAGAAAGAGTGGGTTTTAGATGACATGCCAAAAGTTGTCCCAGCATGAAGAAATGGTCCAGAGCTGCAAAACAAAAGTGGGTCCCAAGACAAAAGATTTCAAAAGCCAAGAGAAGACTTGTACATCTTCGTTCTCACAGAGGGTGGGTTGTGCAGAAAATTCGACTTCAAAAAGGGTTACACGCAGTTCACGCTTGTGCAAAGGGGAGAGCATGTGGAGTCACATGTCATGCAGGAAAAAGGGTGTTAGCATTGAATGGAAAACAGCTGCCAGTCACCTTTTTTTTTTTTGGGGGGGGGAACGAAAAGAAGGGTTCTCAGCAACGGTGGGTTAAGGATATACATCGACCAACATTTGAAGCCCAATTTTTTGAATCAGCCTGGCCTTGGTGTAAGTAACAGATTTCCCTTTAAGATGGTCTAAGTCATGCAGAGAATGTGTATTCGGGTTCGGGAGGAGCGCGCCAGCATTTGAAGTCCAAGTTTATGAATCAACATGGACTTGTTTTAAGTAACAAATTTGGCCCCTTTAAATCATGCAGAGAAGGTGGACTCGATTACGAGACGAGTAGGTCGTGACTTCTTTGGCCTAAGGTGGAATGGGGGTGGGTGACCGTAAGGAGAAGGCCTTGTTTATAGGCAGGCCTGAAAGAAATAGGAGGGAAGAAAAAGTGGGTTTTAGATGACGAGCCCAAAGTCGTCCCAGCATGAAGAAATGGTCCAGAGCTGCAAAACAAAAGTGGGTCCCAAGACAAAAGATTCAAAAGCCCAGAGAAGACTTGTACATCTTCGTTCTCACAGAGGGTGGGTTGTGCAGAAAATTCGACTTCAAAAAGGGCGGGGTTTGTAATCCTTTCGCCTATTTCTTTCTCTTTTTCTGGTGGGTCGGTGAGAAAGGATATAGGAGGCCTTGACAACATCCATGATGTTGGTCATGGGGAGCGGAGGGGCAGGCTATCGCCGATGGTAGATGACGATTCTGAATTCTGCTTGGTGAAGGTAGATGTTAGGGATGACAACAACATTATACCAAAAATGGAACAATGTGCTCCGACTGAGATTCAGCATTTCTCCAATGAGGACAACAAGGTAGTTGTTTGCATGGAGAAGGAAATTTGAGTTTGCTTGAGTGACGAGTCGGCTATTGTCTTGCTGAGTTACAGAAGCATAAGGCTTTGAAGGAGCAGTTTATGGGGATGGATTTTGGGCTGCCAATGGAATGGGATGGGCTTACTGAGGGTCATGGATCTCCATCGGTTTGTGGCAGTAGACGATCGGAAACCGATTCTGATTTGGGTGAGGGCTGAATGATGATCCATTTGTGGGGTGGGAAATTTGTCTAGTCAGATGCCGTGGATGTCGTGGGTTTCTCAAGAGGCGTTCTTTTGATGTGGGACATGAGGTGGGCGTCCAAGGTGTATTTGTTGGCAGGGAGACTTTTTGTCTCTTGTTGTTTTGCTATGGAGGAGGATGGTTTCCATTGGGTGTTCTTGGGTGTTTATGACCGCGTTGAGGACTGTGAGCAGCACTTGTTGTGGGAGGAGCTTTGTTTGGTTCGGAGGAGATGGCTGTTTCCGTAGTGTCTTGGTGGGGATTTCAATGTGATCCAGTTCCCGGGGGGCGGGGTGGACCTTTTTATGGAGCAGTTCTCGGAGTTTATTGACAACTATCAGTTGATTGATTTACCGTTGGAGTGGGCATTGTTCACTTGGTCCAGTGGCAGATTGTTTCCTACCCTCTCTTGGTTAGATAGATTCCTCCTTTTCAGAGATTGGGAGAAATATCCAGATGTGGCTCAAGGGGCTTTGGCTAGACCAACTTCAGATCACATCTTATTGGTATTGGATTGTGGCTGCATTCGGAGGAGTTCTCTCTTTAGATTTGAGAACATGTGGCTTCAAGCAGAGAGATTCAAGGAAAAGGTGAGAAGTTGGTGAGAGGATACAGAGTGAGGGGTTCTCCAAGCTTCGTTCTTGTTGGAAAACTCCACTCCTTCAAGGAAGACATTAAGAGGTGGAATAAGGAGGTCTATGGAAATCTAGAATGGAGGAAGAACAGGGCTTTGGCTGAGATTGCCGAGATTGATTGTTTAGAGGGCCTTGGAGAGTTGGAGGAGATGATGAAGTGAAACAGAGAGGAATGTTAGGCGGAGATTTCCATTTCGGAGGAGATTTCGTGGCGCCAGAACTCTCGGGCTTTATGACTCAAGGAGGGTGAGAAAAACATGCGGTTCTTCCATAGACTTGCCAAAGCTCAACGTAGGGGCAATTATATTGGGAGGATTCAAATTGTTGGGGAGGTGCTTTTTATGGAGGAGGTGTGTAGAGGGATTGCTTCCTACTACCAGGGGTTGTTCTCAGGGAGTGACAAACGGCAACCTCCCCGTGGGGGTTGCATTTTGACACTGTCTAGGATAGTGATTGGATTGAGAGGCCTTTTTGTGTGGCGGAAGTTTTGGCAGAAGTGAAGAGTTGTTATGGGGACAAAACTCTGGGACCGGATGGATTTACCATAAGAGTCCTCCTGGAGAGTTGGGTTGTGGTAGGAGAGGAAGTGATGAAGGGGGGGCCTAATTTGAGACTTATTAGCTTGGTGGGATGTACCCACAAACTAGTAGCTAAGGTCCTAGCCTTGAGATTGGGGATTGTTTTTGTTACATTCTTTACTGTTATCAGAAGAATAAAATTCAAATATTAGAGGGTCAAGTTTGTTGGGTTGTTAAGGTAAGATTAGTTGATAAGAGTTTTATCTTGTTAGAGTCTTTTTAAGTTTTTGGGATTTATCTGTTTGAGTTGTTACAAGTCTTCCTATCATTTTGGGATTTCACGTTGTCTGAGTCGCTTATTTAAGTACATGATTGAACAAAGAAAAGGCTGCTGGTTTATATCTACACTAATGTGTATGCACCGGAGGTCTTGGGTACCCTCGAAGTACCATTTGTTTTCTTTAATTGGCGTACATTTTTTCTTGTACCAAAATAGGTAAGAGCAAGATTAACTTGCCTGTACGAGTTTTGGATTGTCTCATTTTGGATTCCCAAAGCGCATTTGTTGGTGGCTGGCAAATCTTGGATTCTGCCCTTTTTGCTAGTGAGTGTGGATTCTAGATTGAGCAGTGGGGTTCCAGGATTGATTCGTAAGCTTGACTTTGAGAAGGCTTATGACCGTGTGAGCTAGAGCTTCTTGCTTTGTTTGTTGGAGAGGATGGGGTTTTGGGAGAAGTGGAGGAAGTGGATTGAGTTTTGCATCTCTTTAGTGACGTTCTCAATCCTACTTAACGGGCCTCTAACTGGGTCCTTTTGCAGTTTGAGGGGCTTGAGGTAGGGGATCCTCTCTCTCCCTTCTTACTCATTATTATGATGCAAACTCTTAGTAGACTAATGTGAAGAGCACATAACTAGGCTTTATTGGAGACTTCAGGGTGGGTAGAAATCTTGCTAGCTAGTTGGAGATCTCCCTTCTGTTGTTTGCCGACAACACACTTGTTTTTTTGTGATGCAGACATCTCTCATATGAGATATTTACGGTGTGTTCTAATTTGGTTTCAGGTAAACTCTGGCTTGAAAATCAATGTGGGGAAAAGTGAAGAGTCTGTTGTTCCGATAAGGGAGGTTGCGGAGATCTCAATTCTTGCTGATGTCTGTGGGTTTAGAGTTGGATCCTTCCCTATTTCATACTTGGGATTGCCCTTGGAGGCACCTTCGAGGAGAGTTGGCGGATGGTACCCGGTGATTGAGAGGTTTGAGTGGAGGCTCGCGGGGTGAAAGTAGCAGTATCTTTCTATGGGCGGTAGAGTTACCCTTGTGAAGAGTACTTTGTCGACTCTTCCCACTTATTTCCTCTCTTGTTCAAATCCTTGTTTCTGTGGCTTAATAGCTAAGGAATTTTTTATAGGGTGGTATGGGGGATGAATTTAAATACCATCTTGTTTGTTGGGAGCAGGTTTGTAGGTCAATTTAATATGCTGGTTTGGGTATTCGAGAGTAATGCCGTTCAACAAGGCCCTTATAGGGAAGTGGTTATGGAGATTTTGTGTGGCGGGTCATTGCTAACAGATTTGGGGAGAAGAGGGTAGGGGAGGGGAGGCTAGTTTTCCCTCGAGGTGAGGATTCCTAGAGGGGTATCAGATTCAGGGTCAGGGTAGGGGCATCAGCTTTTGGGAGGACTCTTGATGCGGTGACTGTTCATTGGCATGCTCCTTTTCTAGACTTTTCCGGATTGCATTGGAAAGGCATGTGCCGTGTTGGCTGACTATTATCGGCTTGATAGCTGGAGGACATGGGATGTGCGATTTTCGAGGCACTTTCGGGACTGGGAGGTGGATGATTTTCTAAGTCTTTTGGAGATGTTGTATCTCGAGGAGGTGGTGGGTGGTGTTGCTGATACCAGTGTGGGTGTCATCTCCTCAGGGGAGGTTTGATGCTCCCTCATTCTATAGGCCCCTCTCAGATGGGCCGAGGATTGCTTTTTCATAGAAAGCCATTTGGCGCATGAAGGCTCCTCTTAAGGTAGCCATCTTTGCTTGGACAGCTGTCCTGGGGAGGATTTTGACTTTGGACAATCTGAGGAGGGGGAGACAGACTGTGGTAAATTGGTGCTGCATGTGCAAGAGGAATGAAGAGTCATTTGATCATCTTCTGTTGCATTACCCTCTGGCTAGGGATAGCTGGGGACTGATCCTGGCTTTGTTTGGAGTTCAGTGGGTTATGCCTGGATCCTGGTTGATTGAGGCTTGGAGAGGGTGTACTGTGGGTTCCCATGGCCTTGACTTTTGGAGGGTGGTGCCTTTATGCGTGTGGTGGTGCCTATGGAAGGAAAGGAATAAGAAATCCTTTAATGGTGAGGAGACTCCTATTGGAAACGGAATTTTTTTTTCATTTCTTCTCTTTTTTGTTGGGTCTATGGGAGGAATTGTCAATCCGTGGGGGAGATTAGGGGCCGGGCCCTATTTGGTCCTTTGCTTGATTTTGTGGGCTTCTTTCTCTGTTTGAACGCTCTTTTATACAATCTTACTAAAGTTCTAGGGAATTGATGAAAGGGAAAAGCAGCTAATACCTGTTTTTTGGAGAGTTCATTTTTGTTGGGACAAAGGGCTAAAAGAAGTGTTCTGCTCTGCCATATGACCAAACTCTGCTATTCCTTTTGAAATATTCATGTGAATCTGATTGTCAGTATAGCTATCATTTATGTAATTTCTTCATAAGAAGTTGCTTTCTCTACTCACCCCTGCTGACTCATTTTTTCCTTTAATAGAGTATTTGTGGTTTATTCTTAGCATGTATGTAATGTATCTTTCTCTAATATTTTTTCGTTATGTGGGCTGGCAATGATTTTATGGTCTTCTTTTTTAATTTCCCCAGCCAATCTGTAATACTGCATAGAGCAGATACCCAAAGACTTGAAATCAGCGGGCACCTTTGTGAATCTGATTAAAAGATTTATTGGTTGGAGAGCAAAACTTGGGGATTTTCAGTGATCTTTTTCTATTCAAACCAATTGGAGAGAAGCCTGGGAGAATGAAAATGTCAATTATCCTGCAATTTAGTATGGATTGTTGGTATTTCTCCATTTTGAGCGCCTTTTTCTGTCTTGCAACAACCTTTGTGCCTAAACTTGAAACAAAGATTTGTGTACTGATATGGAACTTGAGATAGGAACCGGGGAAGGGGGACGGATGCTTTGAAGGAGAGAAAGGTAGTTATTGTCTGATATTTTTCCTGCTCTTGGAGGCGTTGCCTGATGTAGAATGTCTCGATTTTCCATAAACTGTGACTTCACACCGGAAATGGCATTTCAGACCTAAAACTGTAGGAAAATGTCTTTTGTATTCTTGGATCCTTTCATTATTGGTTTGTGACACCCATTATCAGCAGTCATGGTTTAACTTATGACATTGTTTAAACAAATACGATACTTCTGTTTCCTATCAGTTTTGATTGGTATGAATTACTTGTTGTATGTAGCAGCCACTTTCTTTAGATCCATAACCATGTTGGACATGACCGTTATTTGAAATTAAACCGTGTGTTAGTAGATATGCACCAGACTTTTTGTATAAGTGGGGGACATGTTAGGAGTTGGAACATATCAGTGCAGACTGTAGAGGATAAATAGTCAGTGGAGAGCTAAGTGCAATAGTAACTCAAATGAACAACTATTATTTTATTAAATCTTTTTTAAGATAATAGGCTACTTGGACAGGTTGAAGATGACAATGAAGAGGCATGGATATGAAAAATGATTTGTAGAATCACTAGTATGATTAGTATCTTTTTGCATCTGTTGAAAATTCTAAAAGAATTAATTTTTCAGAATGACAGATGAACATTTTTAGAGAAGATAAGATCTTTACAGTTTTCATGGTGATTATTCTAATTCTCACTGCAGTTTGATCATAACACTATAACTTTATGCTTCTATGTTTGAGTATGTCACTATATCGTCATCACATCTAGGTCTGATTGGGATTAAAATCTTAGCATCTGATATTGGTTTTGGTCCATTGCTTTTTTTTTTTTTTTTTACCCTGTTATTTATAATGGAGAATTTCGCAGCAATAGGGGGAATGTACTAAAAATGTGATTTAAAGGAGCATTTATTTGGGCAAAAAAAGAAAAAAGAAAATTCTCTAAGTTCATTTTTTTTTTTTTTTTATGCTGGAAATCTTTATGATATCTTCTTAGAATGCGTTTACCAAGTTTAATTTGTTACCCTGACTTAAACATATTTTGTTTGTCTTTCTTCTTTCCTGTCATTGCAGGGTATTATAATTAAGACGCCAGTACAGTGGCCTTTGTACAAGGGGTTTTCTTTTTCCTGTTGGCTCAGGATAGAAAATTTCCCTAGAACTGGAACAATGAGCCTTTTCAGTTTTCTCACAGAAAATGGAAGGGGGTGCTTGGCTGTCCTTGCGAAGGACAAGCTGACTTATGAGGTAAAAGTCATGTTTGTCTGGGAATTTTTTCCTGATTTTATTGTGTCTTCTGTACGTGAATGCAGCAGTTCCAAAATACTGTGTACTTGTAGATTTCGATTTTTGCGTTATACATTTTACTAGCTCTTTATTCTCTGTGTTGTTTAGCTTATGACTAATGGCTTTACCATTCCACACCATTAATGCCATTTTTCTTCCTTTTTCTTGTTTTTGCAGTCTATTAATCAGAAGCGACAATGTGTTTCACTGCATGTTACCCTTCTTAGAAGGAAATGGCATTTTCTTTGTATTACTCATAGCATTGGTAGAGCATTTTCTGGGGGTAGCTTATTGAGATGTTATATGGACGGATTTCTTGTTTCATCTGAAAAATGCAGGTGCTATGCCATTTCCAAAATAGATCTTGTTTGCTTTAGAATAACTCGTAAAATTCTATGCTTTCTCCTGAAATGAAAATATTCCCCCTGACTTTCATGATTTAATGGTTCAGATATGCAAAAGTTAATGAGCCATTGACTAGTTGCACAATCGGCACAAGAATAAATTTGCCACCATGTGATGAAGAGAATGCTATTTACACCATCAAAGATTCTTCTCCTTTTCTTGGTCAGATTGGTCCAGTTTATATGTTTAGCGATGCTCTTACTTGTGATCAAGTGCAGGGTATCTATTCCTTAGGACCAAGCTATATGTATTCGTTCCTTGATAATGAAATGGCAGTTTATTCGGAGAACCCATTGCCTGGTGGAATTCTTGATGCCAAAGACGGCCTTGCGTCCAAAATCATTTTTGGACTTAATGCACAGGTTCTCTTTCTTTTCATGAAAATATGTATTTTATTAAGCCTGCTTTGGTCTCGCCTTCAGAGATTTATGGAAATTGGTTTCCTTTAACAGGCTAGTAACGGTAGGACTTTATTTAATGTTTCACCAATGCTGGAGCATGCAATGGATAAGAGTACATTTGAAGCAGCTGTGATGGTTGGAACACAGCTTTGTTCCAGAAGCTTGCTGCAACAGATTATTTATTGTGTTGGGGGTGTATATGTGTTTTTTCCTCTTTTAACACAGTCTGATTTGTATGAAAAGGAAGAAAGTGGACAAGATACTTTGCTCACACCAATCACAAAAGAGCGTCTAACTGCTGAAGTTATTGAACTTATAGCTTCTGTACTAGATGAGAATTTAGCTAATCAGCAACAAATGCTTCTCCTTTCTGGATTTTCAATACTGGGATTCTTACTGCAGTCAGTTCCACCGCAGCAACTTAATCTGGAAACACTTTCAGCTTTGAAACATATGTACAACGTTGTTGCAAATTGTGGTATATTTCATAAATTCTGTTTCTTTTGAAGTGTCAAATGTTTGTTTGAATTAATTTGCTTGAAATTTGTTTCTTAACCGCAGTTGGCTAAAGTCATGTGGTGTATATATTAATATTCTTTGGTTCCCATCCAGGCTTGTTCGAGCTGCTCGTGAAAGAAGCTATATCTAATATATTTCTTAATCCGCTTATCTGGGTCTATACTGTCTACAAGGTGCAACGTGAGCTGTACATGTTTCTCATCCAGCAATTTGATAATGATCCGAGGTTGCTTAAGAGTCTGTGCAGGCTCCCTCGTGTTCTTGATATAATACGCCAATTTTACTGGGATAATCCAAAATGTCGGTATGCTACTGGAGGCAGGCCTCTTGTGCATCCCATAACCAAACAAGTTATTGGAGAGAGACCTTGTGAAGAAGAAGTACATAAAATTCGCCTCCTTCTACTTAGTCTGGGTGAAATGAGTCTCAGGTATGTTAGTTCGGCTATCAGCTACATGCATTTCTTAATATGTTTTGCCACCCTTTTTAGTGATATTTATGCTGACATTGCAGATTATCTTTATGTTCACTTTTTCAAATCTTTACTCAGAATGTGTTGGTGATATGCAGGGAGCACATTGCAGTGTCAGATATAAAAGCCCTTATTGCTTTTTTTGAGACAAGTCAGGATATGGCATGTATTGAAGATGTTTTACATGTGGTTATTCGTGCTGTTTCCCAAAAACCACTGCTTGCTTCTTTCCTAGAGCAAGTCAATTCAGTTGGTGGCTGTCACATTTTTGTTAATCTTCTTCAAAGGTATGTATTTAACAATATTAAGTGTAAGTGAATTTTTATCTGATGAAGAATTCCTGTTTTAACGTTGAGAGATGGAACTATTCCGTCATTAGGACATTGCTTCTCATTCTCACAACTATTGTGGCTATTCTTTCTTCAAGTGCTTCTCCTAAGGTGTCACAAATGCAAATGAGTTGGACAAAGAATTCCTTAGATATGAGGAATGATTCCATGTTGATGTGTATTGGCAATAATTGCATTGTTTAATGTTTTAAAAACTGTATCAGACAGGATGATTGTACAGTCACCCAGCCAACTTCATAGGTCATATAACTTCAAAAACCATTCCAAAAGAAACTTACCAATTTTCAAACTACTAATTTGACTGGCAACCCGTGTGATCCATCATTATTCTTTCGGTAAACCTGGTTTATTCCTGATATAATTGAAAATTAGCTGTCAAATCTCATTCAGAAAACCTTTGAATCCTGAGGAGTGTATTCAATTTCACTCTGCTTTCTTTGAGAGAGGCAAACAGGCTCAAATCTCTCTCTCTCTCTCTCTCTGGAACCATTAAAGAGCACCGAATAATTTATCGGCACCTGTTCAAAGTATTTCATATATGGGAAAGAAATTCCATTCAGGTAATATATCCAAAGAGGTTGCAAATGGATCTGCGGTTCACCAATGATTGATGGTTCTAGAACCGGAAGCCTATGTTACGTGTGTGTGTGTGTGTGTGTGTGTGTTTGGTCACCGGGGGGAGCCAATGGATCAGTTATGCCATTATGGTATCTCCAACGACCAGAGGAATATGCTCTATACCACTAAATATGCACGAATTAAGAGAAAGGCGGGGCGGGGCGGAACTCTACCTACCAAGACAAAACTTAATCATTCATCTTTTGGAACTACTGACCTGGGGAATACACAACTCCATCGAAAAAATGAAAAAGAAAAAGAAAATGATATATCTGTGTTAATGACTATGTCCTTGTCAAGACCTTCCAAAAGATAACGCATGTGACTGTTGAAGGGAATGTCCCATTAAAAGTACCCAATAAAACCAACTGGTCAATGGCCCAATGGTACTAGGCCCCTACTTCGCAAAGGGAGGTCAGGGGTTCGAGCCTTAGTGGATGCTTGGGTGTGTGAGTACCAACTAAGAAAAAAAAAAATCCAATAACTGTTTTTTGGAATGACCAAACTTCAAAGCTGCACCCATCAAAGGCCCGTGGTCACCACGTTCTCCCACCTACTATGCTGGCTACTTGTACGCAAACTCCAGCAGCTCTCTATTTCTACTGAACCTTGGACTATTCTTCTAAATGTAATATTCCACGGGACTCGGTTCTCCCAATTCCTGTATAATCATCAACCAAACCTCCCCCGTCCATTCTAATCTTATTAAGTCTAGAAAAATAATATGAAGAGCTCCATTCCACACGAAAGGGAAAGATGCATGTCTAATTCCCAGTTGGGATGTGGGGTACTTGTATGTGTTTCATACTTTATGAAAAAAGTGAACTTTGTTTCTCTGTTTTCAGTTTCTCTTTGGGGATATATGATTTTGGTGAAGATGTAACCTAATTTATACAACAAGAAGAAATGAAGCCTTTTCCAGCTATTTGAGGTCGACTACATCAATCATATTTTTCATTTTGCTTTATATAAAGCCATAGTCTCAGTCAAATCACATATTATAATTTATTTCTTTACTAACTCTACCCACATTAACTTTGGTTTTCCTATTTCCTAGCTCTACACTCATTGTAACCATGTCACTCTTTGTAGCTGGTGCACTGAATGGTCTTCTATGCACATGTCCAAACCATGTTTTATTCCAATTCTATCCTTTCTTGTCTTGCTGCACATCCATCTCAACACTTGCATTTCCGCCAGACTCACCTTATGCATATGTTGTTTTTTAACTACCCAACATTCTGCCACATTGAGTGTCGCTGGACATCCTTTATTTTGTTTATATATCCCTTTGTGACTTCTTTCTTTTCTAAAACCCTCCATATTAGATCTCTAGGTTCTCTATCTTAGGCTCTCTCTAAATTAGTAAAGAGTAAAGACCATATGGAGATCTTTCTTCTCCTCTTTATATCTTCCCATTAGTCTCCTTAATATGTAAATAGTCTCCGTCTTTTACCTCCCCATCATGAATCCAAGTTGAATTTCCTACATTTCTTTTTTATTTTATTTTATCAAAAGCAAGACTTTATGGAAGTAAATTTAGGGATCACCCCTTACATCACCAGCCACATTGTCTTGAATACATAGAATAGCACAGACAAAAACTCTCTCTAATCTACCTCTTAAGCCCCCAGCCAACTGATGAACCACGCCATTGGCACCACGGGGCACGAAGCAAACCGACAAATCTCTATGCTCTTCAAGGCAGGCTTGAATATCCTCAATCACTGCAGCAATACTCATCGGCACCGTAGTGGAGAAATTAACTGCCTTCATTACCGCTTCTGCATCTCCCTCAAAAATACTCTTTCAAAGCCCCATTCTATAATAATAGAAATTGCCTTTCTCAACCTTAAGGCTTCAGCACGGGAAGGATCAGTCACTGAAGAATAGAAGAAAAGGGCCACTCGTAACACAAACCCAGCCTGATCGCGCAACTCCAACTCCACAGAGGGGGGGGGGGGGGGGGGGGGGGGGGGGGGGGGGGGGGGGGGGGGGG
>JAOTQH010000040.1:5481451-5497106 GCA_025631255.1 Cornus kousa
ATTATGTCCACAATTCACGTGTAAATTGCTCAAACACCTAGGGGTGTAATATATTAACGGTCAATGGTTTATATATATATATATATATATATATATATATCACCATCATAAGTCAAAACAATCCAAATACTAATGAACATAATGCACTTGTATCTAATAAGTCATGTCTACGTTTACCTCGAATAGAAAACATACCCTCAATTCTTCTAAGGTGCCCATGCATTACAAGGTGTGGCATTGTACACCATACCCTGATGCAACTGCTGTATAGGTTGCCCCTGCGGTGGCAGTGGTGCTGGTAAGGCTGGAAATGTCTGAGCCTACACATATCGAATCTATAGAGTAGGTAATGACTGCCACTGTCCCAATTGCCCGTGCTATTTTTGAGCCAACCCATGACATTCTTTGGTTGAATGCCCATAATCTCCACACTTATAGCAATGACCCTTAAACATATTTGACTGCCCCTCTTGGTGATTACCCTGTAGTTGTCCCTGTCCATTCTGAGGTGCTCCATTCTGCTGAGTGAGAACTCCCTCTCTCTGAACTTCATAATTACTCTTGTGCTTCTTCCAAGGCTGCTGTTCCTGGAATTTGCCCTTGTCATTCTGTCGGTTCCCATTATCATTCACTTTCTCAGCTGGCTGATTAGCAAAGTCTCTGCCACCCCGCTTCTCACCCCTAGTCTGTCTGAAATCCACATTCAGCTGATAAAGCTATAAAGCTGCGTCCACCACTTGAGCATAAGTAGTGTTGGCTGGACTACCTGTAATAGATCGCTTAATAGACCACATCAATCCCTTAACAAAATTAGTACGTTTCTTCTCTTCTGTATCCACCTCCTCTTGAGCAAAAAATGATAAACGTGTAAACTGATACTCATACTCTGCTACTGACATGTTCCCCTACTCTAAGTTATGGAACTCCATCTTCATAGCTGTCCTGATCACATATGGAAAGTATTTCTCATCGAAGCGAGCACTGAACTGATCATATGTTAATGAAGTCCTCTCCTCTGCGGAAGTAACTGACTCCCACCACTGGAGTGCATCCCTGACAAGCTTGAAGGTAACAAACATCTGCTTCTGAACCTCCGTGCACTGAACTATGCGAATATGTCACTCGATGTCATTCTTTCACTGGTAAACTACTTTCGTATCGGTGGAGCCTGAGAATTCAGGTGGGCTCCCCCTTGTGAAGGAACTCCTAACCTTCTCTCAAGGATCTATCTAAATCACTAGTGCTGGTATAAGCGCTTGCTGAACTTGTGGTTGATTCCGAAGTGCAGCTGCTACACCTACTTCTATAGCCCGAGCAATGAGGTCATTTATATGAGGAGGATACTCTGGATCCCTGCCCTGATTGTAACCTCGATCCCGAAACTCCTGAGTCAGCTGTACTCCCTCATGCTCAATGTGTAACTGATCATCCTCATCTTGAAACCTAGGCAGTTGTTGTTCTTCCTCAAATTGCTGACGCCGTAGGAAATCCTGTTACCTACACGTCGCTCCCCTTCACTGCCGGTTTCTCTGATTGTCCTATCTTCTTCTAGCATTAACCATTTTGTTAACATAGAAAGATAAACATCAGTACGATTATAACAGACCGTAAAGGAATACAATGAATCTTAAACTTAAACTCTAAATAAAAGAGTACACAACGCAGAATTCATACAAAGAAAGACACCCTGAGGACACTTGAACCTGAAGTGCTCTGATACCAATTATGATACCCCCTAATTTTGGAATACGGGTTGATCAAATCCGCGCACAAAATCAGGGAATATCAAAGCAATTAAAATATTTAAACAAACACATATTAAAAAATGAAATAAATAATAAATAATAGCTGAAGAAAACTAATAAATAATAAATCCATTAATAACTTTCCAATGGTTACAACTCTGAAATCCCGTAACTAAAGGACCCTTTAATAAAAAATCACTATTCAGAAATAAATACTAATGTCAAATGAAGAAATAATATCCTACTTCGAAATAAATCGAAAGAATAGATACAATTGGTATAAATCGGATTGAGAGTCCCTACGGATCGGTTCGGTTTCAGATTTAGTTAATCCGTGAGGACTGAATTGGTTTGAATTTTACCCAAAATCGAATCGATCCAATCTGTGATCAGCTATAGTATGAATAAAATTTCTTGTTCACAAAGTATTAAATACCTTGGCGGTATGATACCAGTCATCCTCACCCTTGAATATGGTGGGGCCGACCACCATATCTATGATTCAAAGGTTGTCATTGTGTCATGGTACCCCTTTAAGTATTTAATATTTTCTCAAGCAAAGAGATCATCACTCTATGTATACACACACTATTATATATATATATATATATATATATATATTTTAAGGCCCATTTCATGTCAACTTGAAGTCTTAAAAGTTTGGCCCATCCCAACCATATGATATTGGCCTTCTTAAGAAACTAAACAGCCCAAACCTAATATGATATTAGGCTTTTTAAAAAGCTAAACACCCCAAGCACATAACTATATAATTACTTATAATTTTAATTTTATTTATTATTTATATATTGTTCAAACTCACATATATCATCGCACACACACTCACTTTACTCATTTAGAGAATCGATCCCTCACCATTTACACTTTGAAAGGTAGAGAATATATCACTCAATGCCATAAAACTTTGATAATTACTTATAACTTTAAAAAGCTATTTTATTTTTATTTTTATTCTTTTGGAATTTTGTTTAACACGAGAAAAGAGTGAATTTTGAAGAAAAAAATACTTTCCATAACAAACTAATTTTTTCATAATTAAAACGAAAATTTTGATTTAAAAAAAAAAAATTACAATAAGACCTTTTTCTAATGATAAATTTCATGCTATTTAATCATTCGATCTTGTTATCATTCGATCTTGTTTAGCTGATATGGTTTTTCATTCCAATTAGGATGTAAAATTTACCTATTTTATTTATTTATTTATTTATTTATTTTTACTCCACTTTTCAATTTTAATTTTCATTCAACCGAACGAGCCTATATAAGGGTTATTTATTTATTTATTTTTAGCACACATCTGCAAGTCTAAATACACAGGAGAATTTGCCCTATCCCCAACATTCACGGGCTCTCTCCCACACTTACTCAACTGACGGCGAAGAATCCAAAGATTCCGTCGGCCTGAACGTTGTTCTCCGGCGACGACCTTCGAACAAAGGTTGCTCCTCGCGTACACTGGTAAGCATCTAAAAGCACCGAGTTGTTTGTTACATCCACGATCTTTTTCTCTCACGGTCCCTCATCTCACACACCACTGAGTTTTGTGCTTGTCCCTCGTTGGTACGAAGTTAATAAAATCACATATCTCTGTACCTTTATTCACAAACAAAGTTTGCTGCGATGACTATCCCTGGTAATCACTCCAATTGGCTACAAATTCTCTACTCAATCGCAGCCATTCTTGATTGTTTTTCATTTGAAAACCCTAGCGCCTGAAATTTTGGTTGATGGAAAGAAAACACTAGCAGTACCCGACTATGGTTGAGCTCGGGTTAAGGGTTTTCTATATATATATATATGTATATATATATTCCAGAGACACTCATGTATCTATGTTTATTCACATAGAGCCCATTTATGTTGATGGAAATAGATTTTGAAGAACTTTTACCAGGAAAAGAACAATTTCTTTTGAATATCAATGGGTTTCTTACCGTGGTTTAAAAAATTATATAGGAAGCAGAAACAATTGCAGTTTTGCCTGTGATATTTGGTAGAAGCATGGAGGCGACAAATAACTTGTCGGGTCACAATGAAAAAATAAACAAGTAAGTTTGTTGATAATATTACCTACCAATGAAAAATAATTGCTCGTTGTGGATAATTTCATGTTTGATGTTTATCTCTTGACAAAGTTATCGGGTTGTTGATTTTGGTTTTAAATTGCTTTGGTTCAGAGAAGCTCCTCAATTGGTTTCTTTGTTAAAAGAAATGAGGGAAGGGTTAGATGCAGTGAGGAGTAAAGTGCAAGATTTAACTGCAAAGGTAAGAAGCACACTTTGAGACTCACATTTATTCTGGTGGCATTTTCCATTCTTGAATTTGAAGAAAGAGAAACTCTTGGGAATCAAGGGAAGCACAAAGGCTAAAAGGGGTGCTAGGACTTGCAAAACTTGTTGTTTTTGAAATAATAAGAGTTTGTTTTTCTCCTTAATAATTCTTCTTCAGTGACCACCATAAAGACATCCATTAGTGCCATTAAAACTGTCACAACCACAAAAACTTTTAAACAATCAACACCATATTGTTGCCACCACTAGTAGAAGTGGCAATTATTGGCATGACGTGCAAGCCACACTTAAATTTGACACAAATTAGAGGGTCTGGGTTGATCTTAAATACATTTGGATCATAAACGGATTGACACGATTTACCAATTAAATATACTGGTTGTGAACCCATTTAAGGGCCCTTTTAACATTTGTACTGTGTCAATGCTAATACAACACGATCACTTTAGCTTGTTTAACATGTAATAAACAGCATTTTTAGTGAACATATACATCAATTGACAGACATTTTCATGGTCCAATAAAGGACACACGATAATGAGAATATGGCAATTGGATTTCTTTAGTTTGTCTGCTTTATTCAAAAATTTAAAAAATTAAATCAAGTAATACAATATTTGTAAATATAAGATAAGTGGATTAAATTGTTTGTATGAGAATAGGTTCACGGGACAAGTCAAAACTCACATGTTTAAGAAGCAGGTTGTGTTAGGTTCACTGTTTGAATGTGTTGATATGGTCAATGAATAGGTCTGTTCAAGTTGATCCATTTAATAGAGTACCCTCACCTTGACACAAAACGATCCGACTACCACTTGTGACTACCAGTGGGTTAATGCCACATCCAATCTTGTTGAGAATCTACATCCAATACTTCTTTTGTCATTGCTGCCAAGGCTGCCATTACAAACAGCTCTGTCTCTGTTTTCAATACAACTAGCTTGACCATCCCCGATAAAACACTTCGGTTGATGCTGCTGCTGGACAAATACTTATAGTATAGTAGTAAACTGATCTTACTTTTACTTTCTGCTTTAATATTCAGCAGTAGAATGCTAAAGCAAATGAAGTTACTTTTTGTGCCTATTTTTTAGTGTTGACAGTATTATTTGTCTCCTTTTTTTTCTTTTAATACTTTATATGTGTCTAATTTATCTTAGGTAAAAGCAGATCATTTTCGAACAGCAGATGGGATAAGCTATCTTGAGACCAAACATTTACTGCTTCTAAACTATTGTCAATCACTTGTCTATTATTTGCTCCGCAAGGCAAAAGGTTTCTCAATTGAGGGACATCCTGTTGTTCGGAGCCTTGTAGAGATAAGATTGTTTTTGGAAAAGGTTTGTTTATGCTTCCTTTTCACTTTATTCAGATTTTGGCCTGATTTCTGATAGTTTCTCATCGGTCTGTTTTTATCAGATACGCCCAATTGACAAAAAACTACAATACCAAATTGAGAAGCTCACGAGGGTTTCAGGAAATGCGATGGAGAATGCAAGTGTGACTACGAAGGAAGTAGATTCAACTCAGAAGACAGAGGATCCGTTGAAGTATCGCCCAAACCCAGACATGCTTGTTAGCAAAACAAATACAATTACCGAGGTGAGTTTTTTTCCCCCCTAAATGGTTGAAATTTTATAAAATAAAACAGTAATAGTACAGATAGCACAGAGGACATACCCTCCGAATGAAACCCAGAAAAACAGCAAACATGGTATAGCATAGAGTAACAGACTACTCCAGCACAATAAAAATGAAAAACACAATCAGCCACAGGAGAGAGCAGCTTCTCCATAGAAGGACTCAATGCAGCAGCAAGTAAAATTCTATAAACATAAACGTAAACATAAACATAAACATAAACATAAAAATAAACATAAACATAAAATCCTCCAACCGTATCTTACTAGCCTCTGGCACCTCAAAGAGTACTGCCCTAGCAAGATCAGCAGCCTCTTCGTCAGGTTTTTGTGACACCTTGAGTTTCTCTCATTCCATAAGCGATGGAGGCCAGCTGTGAACAACAATCTACGATTCTACACACCTTGTCTGTGATGGACGCAGTCCCAACAGAAGAAAACCAATCCACCAGAGGCCAGAATGACTGGAATATTGGTATGCCCCATTTGAGCACATTGTCAAACCAACCCCAAAAAGACTGGACGTATGAACATTGAACAAATAAATGGTTTCTAGAGTCATTTCTCTGCAGACAGAGGTGACAAACAGAAGGAACATACACACCTCTTCTCCTAAGGTTGCTTAATGTTGGAAGTTTGTCATGAATGATTAGGCACACAGTAAAAAAGGTTCTAGGTAATTCCATACCAAACTGGCCCATTGAACCTGCGGAGCAGCTACTCTGCATTTATCCCATGCTCTCTTGAAAGAAAACCCACCACTATCCCACAGCAGCTCATCTTGGCATGAAATGTAAATTTGTGTAGTGGACAGAAAGATCCTAAAATTCTGAAGGTCATCAGAATCCAGAAGTTGAAAATTCCAAGCACCATTTGGAATTAAAACATTCATGCTGGCTGCTCTGTCAAACAGCAGTAGTCTGTAAATTCCATGCCCAAACTTCTGTTTAATAGATATGCCAGCACACCAAGGGTCATCAAACAACTTTATAGAAACTTCATTACCAATTCTATATGTGATCAATTCTGTAAGTGATGTTCTGAGCTAGAATGTCTCTAGTTGAAAGGATGTCCTTCCAGACAAGAGAGTGAGAGCTAGCAGCAGTACAATTCCAGAAGGACACCCTGTTAGCATACCTTGACTTCATCCAAGCAACCCAGATCCTGTCCTTATTTAGAAGATAATCCCAGGCTAAACAACATTTTTTAGCCATGGTCAGGTTAGCAACCTTCCTCAGTCCAAATCCACCTTCCTGCTTAGTAGAAGACACGATATTCCATCTGAGAAAGTGTAGTTTTTTAGTAGACTCAGAGCTGTCTCATATGAAGTTCTTAATCTTCCTTTCCGCAAGCTGAACTATAGACACAGGTAAAGAGAAACCAGAAACCCAATATTGCAAAATAGACGGAAATTTGTTAAATGTATTAATGTATCAATGTAGTCAATCCAGAAGTTGACTACTGAGGTGAGTTAAATGTATTAATGTATAAAAATTTATTATTTATTTACTTCTGTTTTCGTCTCGTGCCATTTTTTGAAATAAATATATATCATTACTCAATTTAAAATCAATTTTTACGGTTACGCGTTTATGTCCATGCATATGAATTTTAGGATGGCGTTGGTGTTTATCGACCACCGAAATTTGCCCCTACTTCTATGGGAGAAGAGAAGATCTCAAGACAGGAAAGAAATGCTTTGAGAAAGGAGAAAGAGACCCTACGACAAGCTCGGCAAAGTGCATATGTGAGAGAACTGATGGATGATCTTGAGGGAAGACCTGAAGAGGTAAATTTTGTTCTCTCGTTTCATGGTTACCAATTTTATACGATTCATTTATATGTAATGCTAATTTATAATTGGTTATGGAAAATACAGGTAAGAGAAACTGTTGGAACTGAAAGTAGAGAACTGACTCAATATAAGGCGAAAATGGAAGACCGTTCAAGGCGAGAAGAGGAGCTTTTTACCCGTGCTCCTCTTACAAAAATGGAGAAAAAGAAAATGAAACATTTGAAGAAGTCAAGAAATGGGTATGTGGAATTGAATTTTAATATTGGCTATAGTTGTCTCATTAGGCCTTTATCTATTTGTCTATAATTTCAGTTAATCTGAAAAATCATGATATTTCATATTTGTGGTGCATATTTAGTTATCTAGTATTTAATTTGGCCCTACTCTTTGTTATTGGTTGTACCAGGTTGCTTGGTTTGACAGATAGTTTCTATGATGAAATTAAAACTTTACCTTTAGAGGACAATGTTGATGAGGCAACAACAGGCTTCAACGACGGTGGCAGTGGAGAGAGAGAACTCAAGAAGCGCAAGGTAATTTAATTGAAGGGGACTAAGGGACTGTTTACTGATATATGGTCTCCTGTTCATCTATTTTAAAGTCGTCTTGTTTTGAAATGTTATATTTATGTTGAACTAAAATGCATTAACTTCACTTTTGTTTTTCTAATGTATTATTCTTTTGCATTGTTAACTTTTGAGTCTATGATTACTTATAATTTTATGGAGTCAGATTACGTGATCCCTTGGCTTGGTACATTTGAGTATTGAGACGTCTTTGGGGGAGCTTTAGAAGGACTTCTAAGTTCTAATAAGAAAACTAGGGTGTTAGTTGAGGCAAGACAAATGGACTTCCAAGAGAAGCCTGATAATGCGAAAGTCTGTCTTGCCGAAGCCAATAATACTATGTTTGGTAGGAGGGAAGGAAGGGGGAGTGAGCAAAGAGAGGAGAAATGGAGGAAACTTCCATTGTTTGGTAGTAGGGAGAGGAAGAGGAGAAGGATGAGAGGAGGGATGCCTGGAGAAGGATGATAGGGATGAGGCTTCCCTCCTGGCCCACCATTCTGCTTCCATCCAAAAGTGGGAGGAAGAGGAGAGAGAAAAATGAATATCTGTTAGATAAATTTGAAAAGGCGTCCCCCTCATTTTGATGTATCAATTTATATGCTTAAGGGTATCTATTTTTTTTTTTTTTTTTTGACAAATAAGAATAAAATAGAAAGTGTTCAAGAGGGGAACACATCCTGATACGTATTTAAGGGTATCTTAGTAAAATAATAATAACATATATTTCCTTCTCTTCCATCCAACCAAACAAAAGGATGCCTCATCCATCCTCTCCATCTCCCTTCCATCCATTTTATCATCCTTCCTACCAAAGGAGGCGTAAGAGTCACCTTCGAAAACTGATTCTCACAAAGTCAGATCATTACTTAAGTGATACATTCTAAATGAAAATTTTGTCCCTCATTTGTTAGGTTGCTATCTTGGAAGAAAATCAGAGCAGGTATACTTATCTGCTCATAACTAGTCACAGAGATAGTCTGAGATCCATTCTGATCCATATGTATTCTGTAATATTATGCCAAGGTATGATTTTCTAGGGTTACATATGTATTTGCATACACACATGAACAGACGCACATAGTGTGGAGGGGGAGGACCATTCATAACCAATGACAACTGTCACAACTGGAGGATTTGATATGATGGTGGCAGCTGCCAGAGGTAGACTGGTGGCTTGAAGATGGCTCTTCCAGTGTAGAGAGATATAAGGTTCACTAAGTAGGAGATGATCAAAATCCAAATCATTTGTCTTCTCAACTGTTTAATTTGTTATATCTACATACATATATTTATACACACACAATAGTGTTCAGGTGCTCCCCGTCGCAGAGGGAGTGCCATACGCGACTTAAAAAAGAGCCCTTGGCCGGAGTGCCATATGCGACTTAAAAAAGAGCCCTTGGATTTAAATCCAAGGGATGAAAAGCGAAACCACTTGTTTCCCTTCAGCTGGTTTATGAAAGAAAGAAAACCACTCAAAAGAGCATTAAATGCGCATTAGTTGTTTCTGCCACCACCTTTCAAAAAAACACTTCTCTGCCATTTTGAAATCCTAACTTGCACAATCTTATGGGTTTTTATTGATGCGAGTATTTTAGTGATATAGAATTTTTGCTTCCGATGAAGCGAAATAACCTTGTCATATTACCTATAACCAATGTTTGAAGTGGTCTCTACTCTGCTGTTATTCTTCAGGACGTGCTGTGACCTACGTGCTTTAGATGATTCAGTTGTTTCAAAATTTTGATTCTGTGTTTTGTTACTCACTTGGGTGGGTTGTCTGAATGTTGATTATTTTCGTCTGCTTGCTGGTTTGGAAGTAAATGATTTCGTGACTCAAATTATTTGGATTCAACTGTCAGAGATCCAAAACATCTCTCAAAATGAGGTTGGGGTTTTAAGACCCATTCTAGATTATCGTAATTGCAGAAAATTCTACTTGCACAACCCTTCTCTGACATTCAGAAGCAGAGGACAAGTTCATTTTCTAACGGGAAGCAATCTGTGGATGAATTCGGTGTGACTGTGTCATTAATTGGGCGGATATTGAGAAGACAAGATGAGCACTAGTGCACTACCAGAGGACTAATTCGTTTTTATTTTAAAGATTTTGTAAGTAAGAATCTGGATATCTAGAATTAAGATTAGCAATGGAAAAGTTGAAAAACAAATAAAATGTGCATTCATTGACATAGTTCTATGAATTGGAAAAATCAATTTGCAAAACAAAAGCAGACTCATTATCAATTTGAAAACAGAAGTAGACCCAGTAGAAGGAAGTGGGAGAAAACAATAGAACACACTCTGTAATTTTGCCCCAATTTTATGATTGATGGATTCTGCAAAATAGGATTTCAAATGACGGGGATTGAACAACATAAGAGGAGAGGTTTTGATTTTGTGAAGAGAATAAGGGATTTCCTGTGTGTGTGTGTGTGTGTGTGTGTGTGTGTGTGTTTTTTTTTTTTTCCTTCCTATCTAAGAACCTTTGGTTTGGTTGACAGGATATTTCAGTAATTACGTCCACCTTTTTAGTTGGAAGCAACTTATGTGCATGTCTTTTGAGTGTTTTTTATTTTTATTTATTTTATTTTAAATAAACCAGCTGAAGTGAAACAAGCAGTTTCACTTTTCATCCGATTTGATCTTTATACTGGAGCTCTTTTTTTCGCTCTTAGAAGAACTTACAGATTAATAGGAAGGCAGCTTAATCGGAATGAATCAGATCTTTTCTTCTATGATCGATCGGTATAAACATCAATAACTCCGAATTGGGTTAGTTTCTCCAATTACCTTTCATTTGTAATTTGTAAAAGAGCGGGTATCGTCATCATGCCCCACAACACTTCAGGGGAAAAGACCGTTTTCTCAGGACAATAGACATTAGTCTAGATCCAAACCTTATCAATCTTTCGGCCAATCTCACGAATGAAAGTTCTGAATCCCCTTCCCGATTTTCATAAAGGTGACCACTGGCTGTAAAGCCCCGAGTTGGCTCCCTTTTAAGTCGCGCGTGGCACTCCCTCCGTGACAGAGCAACTGAACACTACTCTGTGTGTGTGTGTATACGTGCACCTTCTACAGTAATTACATATGCATAAAAAATTATTGTTCAAGTCGAAAATACCCTCCAAGCTCTTATTTCAAAATACTAAATTATCCTTCTTAAATCAAATAATTCCTTCAATAATAACAATAGTAGTAATAATTGATGGCAATCAAATGAGGACTTGAATAATAGGATCTCAAGCTATAAACCAGAATGAATAATCTATTAAATAACAAATAAAAGATTACATGAAGTAATTAGAACAAAATAACGTTTGCATGATATAGCAGGCCTTGAGAAACTGAGCGATGTTTCTCAAACTAAAACATTAAAATAATTGCTAGACATATAATATATTTAAATTTTATATACGTAGCATGTATCTACGTGCTTGTTTCCAACTTTTGGAAACATTTTTCTGTATCTTAAGATTGAGAATTTGAGGAGATTCGACACTTACACCTGGACTCGATACACTTATGTCAGTCCAGGAAACATAGGACTCAGTGGAATTATCTCTTAAAGTGGAGCTTACCTTAGCTAATTAAAAACGGTATTCATGAGTGACACTCTGTGCTCGAATGATAAAATCAATGTTGGTTATTATTGAGTGTAAAGGATAATTTTCAGTCGAAAGTTTTTGTATTAGTTAAATGGGCTTCTTAATCTTTTGAGGAAGTTACTTCCGTAAAGGTCTTTCAAATGAATGACTTTTATAGATTTTAAGTATTAGGAAGCTCCTGCAAATGCTACCTTCATCTAGTAGTAGGATTGTGGTTGCTTTTTATTTAAGAATGTAGCTTCATCCAGTAGTCTCTTTAATGCTATTGGTTCATAGACATGAAGGACCTTATAAAAACTTTTGGGGAACTGGGTAGAGTTTGGAAGGTTATTCCTAATTTATCACAAAAAGATGCTAGAAAAAAAACAGTCGATGAATACTTGAAGCCTGATGCAGTGTTTTCTCACAATGTGAAAAATGTGGGGCAATATATATGCTTTTTTGCTGTTTAGTCATAAAGCATTGATTCTTTTTACCCATTTAGATTTACATGCTGGAGGCCATACTTGAATTGTGGAGTTGAATACATGGTAAATGATCTAGGCAATTTAGGATCCAAAGCGAGATCCATCACGCTAATGACAACATAGTATGCAGTCATGTCATGTACAGTTTAAGGGATGGTTGATGGAACTATTTCATGCATGCATATCTTACGGCTTCCTACCTCAGGAGAATGGTTATCTAGGAAGAACTGTATTTAATCATTTCTGGCCTGTTGAATGACCCTCAAACTAATGACTCGCCCAAAAAGTCCCAAAAAAAAAGCAAAAGAAGTGGCCTTGTTTGGTTTGCAACTCCTAGAACAGTTTTCTGTTTTGGGAGTCACAAAAAATCAGAAAACTGATTTTAATCTTGCTTGGAACTGTTTTTTAAAATCAGTTTTTGGAAAACTGAGATACAAGAGTCCAACTTTTTAGAGAACTACAAGATGTTGTTTTTGGAGTTTTGGGTTTCAGTTATCAAAATGAGAAAACACGGAGCACTGTTGTCCACTTAAAAAAGAGGGAAGGTCGTATCTCGTTTATAACACGGACCACTGGTGGGCGCATCTCTTTCTCTCTCTGAAGCTCACATTTCTCTCCCTAAAGCTCTAGTGCATGTCTCTCTCTGTATTGCAAATCTATATGTCTCTCTGTGTATCACAAATCTCTGGTGATCATTCCCCTTTCTCTGTACTGCTAAGCTATTGTGATCGTTCTTGTTTTAGACCGCTTTGGATCAATTTGTTATTATATCAATTTGTTAGATCTAGTCTGGGGATTGTGTTATATTTTTGGGTTCGCAGTGCAGAAAAGTTTCAATGGGTTTGTGTTCAAGTGTGTGAGAATTTGAAAGAAAATACTCAAAACTAGGTTATTCATTTGGGCAAGAACATCCGGGTGGTTAGATTTTGGGACAGACAGTGACCATGAATTGATTAAAGGAATAAGCCCATCTTTTTGAAAGGAACAGAAGTGAATCATAAGTTCGCATATGTGATTGAGGTAGGTTGAGAATAAATTATGATGGACATTATGAAAATTTCAGGCTTGCTAGGTTGTTAATTATAAAATCGTGGCCCTAAAAAAAATTAACACAGGTGGTTTTTTTTTTTTATAAGGATTCTTTTTTCTAATGCATGTTCAAATAGATGTTTTCTTCGGTTTAGTCTTGATCTTCTGTAAATCTTTTTCTTAATTTGAATCAATGAAATATGCTGGTTTAATATATATATATATATATTCATAAGCAAGTGTGAAACATGCTGGTTTAATATTTGATCCCGAAGATGGAACAAATTGTGCATGATTTGTCATAAGAGAGAGTTTGTAAGGCTATTATCAATATTTACAATCCAGTGAGTTTTCAAAATTTTGTTATTTGAAAACTATTTTGTAGTTTTACTTACCAAGCGAATTTTGATACTCAAAAAAGTGAGAACTGTTCTTGTTATTGTTCTTTGAAAACTATTCTCAAAAACAATTTTATGAGATGCAAACCAAGCAAGACCTGGTTTTCAAAGGTGTCTTCGTAATTGGATATTTTAAAACTTTATTTCAGGGTACAAATTCTGACGAAATGATTTTTGTATTATTTTCTGTTTTTCAGTTATCTGATAACAGAAAGGTATTATGCACAGCTTTATGAGTTGATATTTGTAATTTTGATGGGTAAGACAAGTTTGTGCTGGTTAAGTACCATCTAAATAGTGGCCGCAAGGCATTGTCTCTAGATCATCATCCTCGTTGACTATTCTTTAAAGCGAATGTAATACTCTGGAATGACTGAAAGATGTTGGAATTAGTTTTTTATTACGTGATAATACAGAAGGAATGTATGACACAACTTAGTTTTGGACACGATTATTTCAATCAGAGAAGGTTAAATGCAAATAAATTATGGACAGGGAAAGCCTTAAGTTAGCTTGGCACAGTATATTTCAAGGACCATGTGTGTCCATGTATGTATCTATTATGTTAGGGCTTCCCATTCTCCTGAACAAATAACGTGTATAATTATTTTCAAGATGTCTTGTACCTTGATATATCACATATATATATTTTATCTTTCGGTGGGTAAATCAAACATGCACACACCCATTTGCCCCACTGGGGACTTAAAACACTCGGGTTTAGCTCTTGGTGGTAATCTAGTACTTGATTATTTATTTCCTGTTTACGTGTCTATATGTTTGTTTTTTTTTCGTATATGAATATATATTCTGTTCCATATTATATGGTTTTATCTATCGTGCAAAGAGAATTAGATATCCTTGATGGGAATAAACTGACATTTATGCCAAATTTCAGAGGAAGCATTGAGGGAGAAGAAGCTCAATCTTTGGATGCATAGAGCAATGGCAAGCATGCGTTTTTAGTCGTTGGATAAATGTTGTAATTTCAGGCTCTTATATATAGACATGCAAAATATGGATTTTTATTTTTATTTTTATTTTTATTTTTTACCCAGTTATCTCTTATTTATTAGGCAGTTTTTGTTGCCACAGGTTGACAATGGAATTAAGATTCGAGTCTTTGCCCTTTATAATTTTATATATGTGGATTCAAAACAAATTTTTAACCGTGTGATGAATTGCAGATCTGGGATTGTTATTTAGATGATGAACATATATTTTTTGACTGGCTAAAAAATAATGTATGTTTCATTTTGCTAATTATTAGTAGTGGTGGAAAAGTCTGAATAATATGTTTCCATTATGCTCATATGTGGAAGAACCCTTGATCTTACTTTTTTAACCTATTGAAGGATGTTTATGTGAAGAATGGGATCTACTGTAGGAGGAGGGTGGTTTCATTGGGTAGTTCAATTAATGTGACGAGATTTTGAAAAATGAGGAGATTTTTAGAGAGAGAAGGTTGACCAGGGAAATGGTGAGAGAGCTCTCTCAATCCCTCCCAAACTATCAAGGCCTCTGTTTTCAACTTTAGATATTATTGCTGCTTGACATGCATTGGTATATTCGTGGTTTACAGAACACTTGAATCAATATTGAATATATCGAAGACATAGAAAAATCTCTAATTTTCCTTCCAATCTCCAGGGAAAAAAAATGGCGATTCTCTCTCTCAAACTAAAAAAATTTCCAAGAACTTCCCATTTTTGAACATGGTGTCCAGGGCAGTCACCATGACTAACCTTGAAAGATTGAACACCGTGAAGAAGCACTGCAAGATCGTCAGAAAGTAAAGTATTTACAAGCTGGTTCGATTCGAAGAAAACAAGCGAAGATTTGAGCAATACAAGCAAAAGCAGCAACTGACAGTAAGGGAAGATGGAGACGGTGAGAAAAGGTTGAAAAGATGTCTCCAAGGCTTATAAAGGCGACGAGGGCACGAAGGTTAAAAAGTCAGAGAACCGAGGAGTTTCGCAAATCTCAAAGACATGAGATCCATATCCAACCGTCCATTCTTCGGTCCGATCGTACACTTTCCCATAAGATCTCCTCGAGCCGTCAGAATCATCATTGACAACCATAAATA
>JAOTQH010000040.1:5503103-5513784 GCA_025631255.1 Cornus kousa
GTGTTAAAAGCCGGTATTGACTTTATCGCTATCTTCGAGGATTTAGAGAAGTGGCTGATCTCTTAGCACCACAAGTTCTCACAGTTTTTCACATTCAAGCAATACAGCTGCTGCAACTGCCCTACCAGTATGTGACATTCTTTCACCTCTGTCAAAGTTCTAATGGGAATCTTCACAGTAGTTCTTTTCCAGCTACAAAGCTTCACTTGCTCCCACAACCTGGTTATGCTCCATATCAATAATGTGAGATCCTCGGAGCTGCTGACCGCAGAGAAAGCTTTGTTCACATTCTTCTGCTGCACAACTAACTGGTATAGGGAGTGGCATTTCATAACTAACAGGCTGAACTCTTCGGCTTTGCATATACTGCCTTCTTTTCTCCTTTTCACGTTTTTTTTGCTCTTCTGTCATTCTTGCTCGGCGTCTACGTTGGTAGAGTCGATTTCGTTCACGTATACGTTCCCGTATAAAATAACTTTCATCTAATATAAGACATAAAATGGGAATTTTTTTAATAATCATTATTGATTTCAGCAAACAACATTAAAGCTTAGTAGTTGAATAGGTCCAACAGAGGTGAGCAGAAGTTCCTAAAAACAGCATTGACTATTAAGTAGTCGATTGGCCAATGACATAATATAATAGATGTTCGGTATAGAAGGTAAAGGCTTCCACATGAATGAAGTCTGATTTGAACTTTCAAACTCCTTGAATACATAGTTTCACCCTGTCTTTCCACATACTTCTGTTTCTCGTAGACTATTTATCAACCTTTCCTGCCTTCTGATGTGTGCATGTGCCATGCCCATGCAATATTCTATGTAACTAGGTGATGCCAGATAGAGTGTACGTGAGCACTGTGAAATTATACATATATGGAAAAGAAATACACAAATACCTATTAGGAGCATTTAATCATATAAATAAATAGTGTCTATGGAACTAACTTGACATAAAACATATGCTAAAATAAGAATCAAGTAATGGTACGTCCTGCTCCAGAATAAATCAAAAAAAAAAAGAGCACACTGAACTGACACATGCAAAAATCCCACAATTCACAGACAAATATTTCAGACGGTTAAGTTACCCTTTATTTTATTTTTATTTTTATTTTTATTTTCGTGGATACGTGTGTGCGTGCGCAGTGTGCCAAGAAATACCAAATAAAATGAAGTTAGTAAAAAAATTACAAAGGAAGCACAAACAAGTACTAAATTTGCAAACATACTTTTTATGTATGTGTTGATAAAAAATGCTTTAAGCAGTTTGAATAGCATCTACTAATATTATTGTACACAATGTTTAAAAACTTTCACTAGAATCCTCATGATTAGTAATTAATGCCAATGCAAAACTAAAGTTAACAAAATTTCTCAAGAAAAACAATTTCTGACATTTCCTCCCAAGATGAGAGAATGGGAAGACATTTTCATTAGAGGCTTCAGTCTTTCAATGCAACGAAAATACATTTTATAAATAAATCTATAGGATCAAAGCCAAGAAGATAAAGGCTTTGAAATACATTTTATGAATAAATCTACAGATAGCGTCCATCCCCCACTAAAAAGAGTAGATAAAACAGTTCCTGAATTATCATACAGAAAATATGACGTCGTAACTTACTCTACCATTGTTTTCCTTCCTCCTTTTCTTTATTTTTTCAGGTGTGTGGGGTAGGGGTTGGAGTAGTATGGTAAAATCCAACATTCTTACTTACCAAACTACCTGTGTAGGTTTCCCATGGTGACTAATACCAATCTTCCCTTTAATCTAGTGATCATATGGTCCAGCTATTGACAATGCAGAATTAGATGCATGGCAAGTTACATAATAAACAGAAGTGGGAATTCCCTCGAGGTAACTACAAAAAATGTAATTGGAAAAAATAAGTGTTCCTATTGATGGAATAATGAACTGTAATTGTAATGCTTTAGGTGAATGCAAGTCACTTACAAGTTTATCCAAAAGCTAATAAAGACATCATCGGCCACCCTATTCATAATATGATTTACAGATATTACTCTAAGCCTTAAAACAAACTTCAATTGCTAGCAACAGAGTTCTGTTTTAGGAGAATGCATATCACCTACAAGTTTCAAACGAGTAGCTTGAGAGAAATATTGAAGGAAAATGGATGTTAAATAATATCTCAGCTGCAGATGGTGACAATTATTTATGTAGTGTAAGAGAATACATCAAAAATCATAATTTTTTGCAAAATAAGGAAAGAAGATGCCATCACAAACTTCATGAAATAAGAGATTGGGTTCCCACAGAACTCAATCAAATGAAAGAGACTGTTGATACTTTATAACCGTGGTTCTATACCATCGAAGGTGATACACATGAAACGGTACACGCAACAGATTGATTATTGATTCCAGACGAGAGTGGAGCAGTCCAAAGAGAGAGCAAGAGAAAAGTTGGAAGTATCTCCCTAAGGTTCAATTTGAACAATTGGCTGATGAGTCTGCTACTTGACTTTATATAGAGGTCCTACAAAATGTGGAACACAAGTGCAATATGAAGCCTAGAGCCAATTACAATGCAACTATGGCTGTATGGCATGCAGACTTAAGCCAGGAAGGTCAGCAGCAGGTGATAGAACAAAGGCGTGCCCCATGTCATAACTTGGCGTCCACTTCTCCCTCCTTTCTGGTCTAACCAATATAAAAATCACCACCTTGGTACATCCAATTTGGGGACCATCTCAATTTGTGGGTGGAGCTGCAAATGAATCAAGCCGAGCTTCAGTCTATCCGGGCTCGGCTCACTTGTTTTGTGATTCAACTCGAGCTAGGCTTGGGATCGTGACGGGCTCGAGCTCTGGGTAGACTTGTTATTATTTTAAAAAGCTCGAGCTCGGCTCAGCTTGACTCGTTTAATAGAAAAGGTCAACCTCCATATCATATTCGTGAACGGGCTCGGTTTAAGGTCATGTTCAAGGTTGCTTGGCTTGTTCATGAACTTACACAAGTCTACACAAGCCTATGTTCATGAGCCTACGTTCATAACCCTATACAAGCCTACATAAGCCTGTGTTTATAAACGTCTTCATGAGCCTGAGTTCATGAACACATACGAGACTACACAAGCTTAGTGTTCATGAACCTACAGGAGTTGAGCCTAACAGTTCGGGATTGGCTCATTTACTAAATGAGCTTAAGCACGACTTGTTCACCTGATGCAGAAACTGAGATTAAACGAGCCGATCTCAAGCTGTTCATAAATAACTCAATTCATTTGCAACCCTACTTGCTGGCAACTCTAGCCAGTATGAGATATCCAAATATTCCTAAGCCGGCATTATTTTCCTGCATTTTGATGCTGATGAGCACCTCCGCAATCCTGCCCCCTCCTGATCCAATATGCTTGGAGGGTCAGGACCAGTCTTCTCCCTCCCTGGATACAATCAACAACCTGTATAATCCTTACCCTAGAGAGGGTGAGTTGTCAGCTTCATGAGGCAATGCCCAAGAGATCCAGACAACCCCCCCAACCCCAGACCACTTTGATTCATTTCCATGTGAAGGTCATTAAAGGAGCAAGTGATAGTCAAACACAAAGCCATATTGTGGAGCTAGGCATGAATTTCGAAGTGTCAATAGAGACTAATGGAACTATAAAACTTTCCAAATATGCAATTAACTTAACTATCTGTGTCTATTGTCCATGAACAGTTCATTTCTCTTTATCCACAATTGTCACAATAAAGCCACCAGTAAATTTTTCAAAAAGCATTTGTTATCAAATCTAAAGCCTTTGATTTCTGACGACAAAGAAGAAATCTAATATTCTTTGTGTTGTCTGATTTCAAGGATCACAAGAAGAGATATAGGTGTTATTAACAATTGGTTGACTGATTTCAAGGATGCCTAACATATAGGTCTGCCAGGGGAAACTTGATTCTTGGAGCTTCAATAAATTGATTATAGTAGTAATTAATTTATCTAGATTCTAGAGCTGTGGTGGTCCATTTGAAGAATGCCACCATAGAGGGAACTTAAATTTGCCCAATAATCCAATAGAGAAGGAAAGAGAAAACTTAACCCCTAAATGCTTGAAAATAGTTTGAGATAGCCAAAATGCCAGATCTATAGTTCACTCTCTTCTATACTCAAATCATACCCCTATCAATTCTCAATATATAAACGTAACAAAATTTTACCCCAACAATGCAATTGTGTTCATTAGAAAGGAGACAATGCCTCTTCTGTTAATAATCCAAATAATCCAAATCTGTTATATTTGTCCAACACAATCACATGCTATTAAACAAGGTTGCTGCCCTAGAAGTATCAAAATCTCATTCAACCATCATTTATCAGTGGTCAGGACCTCAAGAGCTCCATAGTTCTCACTAGAAGCTGGACTCAAATACTTGGCTTGAATAAACTTTTTCCACAGACAATTGAAATGTATCGTAAGTTAAACTTAAGCTACCATGACTACATTTTATAAAATGTCCTCTGAAAAGCATTCTGTGAAGATTTCTAGACTAAATTCTGATAGGAAAAAATAAATTATCATAATACTACACAAAGACACTGATAAAAGCTGCAAGGCAATAAGCCAAGAACGCAAGTACTTTTATTGAACATTTTAATTAAGTCCAAATCCAAACCTTGGGGCAACTCGGGCCTCTTTGGATCTTCTTCTGTAAGTAAACTATTTTCGTCAATGAAGTCATCCATCTCCTCAATCTGTGGTTGCAATGAACCACCAATAGGAATAATTGAATTTTCCAGTTTGCGTGCTTCTGTCTTTTGAAAAGTAGAAAATTCTTCAGCATCATATGTTCTCTTTGCTTTTATCTGCACTGACAAAAATATATGAAGAAAAAAACAAAAGAAAAAAAGAAGTCAACACCATCCTATCTTTCTTTCCACCCTGTTTTCTGGATGCTTTTGCCAAATAAAAGAATAATAAAGAGGTAACATTTTAATAGACTATTGAGGGTATTCTGCCTGGACAATAAAGCATTTTATGTGATGCAATGCCCATGGAAAGCTTCCTTAAACCCAGACCAAGCAGCCGACCAGAAAAGAAATCAGACAGATTGACTAGCAGGAAATTATAGAGCATTTTAGTGGAAGGAAGCATCTTCATTTATCAAATCTCCAAACCCAGTGTAGTGGAGGGTATGGTGTAAAACATAAATGAATGAGAAGAGAAATCTATGTGGAAATCAGAAGTTAGTGAGATGGCAAATGTGTCTTCCCACATACCTTACAAGGGAAAAATTATCATTTTGAAATTTTGGTTTCAACTTTCATAACATCAGCAGCAAACGATGTTGACCGTGACAACAGGCGGGTAATCTGTTACACAAGGATAAACTAGAAGGGAGTTCGGTGTAAATTCCAAAATCACTAAGCATGTAGTAGCTTGCACCAAGAATCAATCTCGATCAATCACTCCATGTGACAGGACTAACTTTTACAAACTATCCCTGGGATATGACTGACGAGAAAATCACATTTGTTGCAAGACATACATTTGCATTAGCCAGCATAAGGAAATCTGTTATCGTAGTTAAGTAATCACCAAGCCATCATGTGTTTTAATTTATTGAACATCATGCATTAGGGTGATCACCAGGCTATTAATACATACATAGGTCATAATTAGGGTATTTGGACTAGGTAGGCCAAGAAGTGGTTAAAGCATGGAAAGGCAATCAAATGACAGCATTTATAATATTGACCAATAAAAACTACATAATTAAGTATTCTAAATTGAAAGATTACCGCAATAAGCTCAAAATCTTGAGATGTTTGATTGATTTCGGCTGAGTGATCAAGGCATTCAAAGCCCTCAATCAAATAAAATCCAGCGAATAAAAGGTTGCGTTCTAAACAAGCCCTTGATTCATCCAAAACCTAAAATAAGGAATCTATATCAAAACCAATGCAACGGCTCTAAAAACAACTGGGAAAAAAGTGTGAAACAATTGTTATTACACACAGAACTTACATGTTCTTGGTTTGGGTGAAAGAAGGACGGTTCTTGTAGAAATACATAACCACCTGGCTTAAGAACTTTTGCCAATTCTAATAGCCATAGTTGGCTGTGGAAACCAGGTTTCTCCGATATCGAGATAATTGTAGATAATGAAGATGACTTAAAATTAAGGTTTCCTTCTGCACTAAAATCAAATATCTGTGTTATTGCATGTCAGAAAACAGACAATACTTAAATAAAAGAAGCCACTTTCTGTTTTGTTGTCAAGCAAACTAAGCACTAGTCTACAAAATTTATCTGACAACTCTCATGCTTAAATTTGTTTTGATTTCCAAAAAAAGGAAAAAGTAAACTACCCTAATCCAAGCCAAAGAGTATTAGTTATCTCATTTCAGTGGATGTTTCATCTCTAAGGCCCCAAATATATCTATGCATAAAATATTTAAATTCTAAAATTATTTTTTCAACAACCTTTTCTCAGCAACCAAACAGATAATAATATTAATCAGAACAGAAATTTGAGCATGAATATAACAGTGACAAAACTGGCAGAGTGATGAATTATCAAATAATGATTGAATTCTACCAATCAAAATCCTAGAATCTAATAACTGAAAATAACAGTGAAAAAACTCGCAGAGTAATGAATTATCAAATTAATGATTCAATTCTAGGGTTTCACAAGGGAAAATTTTGTACCGACCAAGAAGAGAGGCCTGTGTGATGATCCTCAAGTCCTTGAGTTCAACAGAGAAATGCTGAATCGCCCAGGCCACAACAGTTGCGTTCACAGATATCGAGTCTGTAATTATCAACACCCCGTGATCGAGGTCCATCTCTTTCTCCCTCCGCAACGAGAGAGAGGTTGTTGAATGTTGCTGAGCTTAGAGCGAGAGAGTACTAAATGTGGAGAGAGAAAGCAGAGAGAGAAAAGAGGGGGAAAGTGAGAGCTTCAGTAATGGAAGCGGTGACCCAATTACACATAGACACGTTCAAACTGATACAAATACACCACTCCGCTCTTGTGACTGTGTCTTGTCTTGTCTGAAAACGAAGCCGAAAAGCGTTTTTTCTCTTTTTTCCTCTCTCTCTCTCTCTCTCTGAGCGCTGGTTTTTCACGCGCTGCAATACCACCTGATTGATAAAAAATTGAAAATTTTAAAAATAAAATTTTAAGTATTGAATATTTTTAAGTAACAATTAAAAATAAATATTTTTAATTGTTTTGCAAAATTTTGAGTCTTCAGCTAAATATGATGTTTTTGGCAATTAAATTTTATCTCATTTTAATTAGGATTTACTATTTAATAGTAATATTTAATTTACTTTATTAAATACTAATTGAACAAAAGCTAATTTCATTCATAATTAAATACTAAATTAAATTATCAAACAACACTTAAATCTTGAAAAAGTTGAATTCGTTCATAATTAATGAGAGGGTGATAATGGTATGGATATATACAACAAAGAACTATAGATGTAACAGTAGGAAGAGGTAGATTAGCATGCCTACAAGGTAAGAGGAGAGGGAGAGAGACCAAAATTATCAAGGGCGAATTATAAATTGTTTTAAAAAATTAAATATTAGGAGTGATATGACTTGTAGTAGAAAATAATAACAAATAAATAAATAAATAAAGAGAATTCATTTAACCAACTTCATACATATTAGTTTAAAACAACAATAATGATCGTTAGAAATGTACACTGAACTTACATTCTCATTAATTGGACTTCTCGATGGAACCATTGAGGAAATGAAGTTTAGTAGAGTGCTCCATAATAATACACTTATGGCTGGAGGAATGGAAGAATTGAAGAAAGAGATAGGAAGGAAGAATTGAAGAAAGAGACAGGGAGGGAGAATTGAATAACGGGGGCAACTAACGTAGATGTTCTTGTCATCACGAAATTTGAAGAGGTTAAATGTAGGTAATCTTATGTCAGATTATTTCTAAAGTTAAATTTGTAACCCCTACATCACAATGGAATAACCTTATCATTGTGACAAGTAAGGACAATAAACTCTCTTTTTTAACAAATATTAATTCATTCTCATTTATCTTCCTCCCATTTTCCCATTTTTGAATAAAAAGCAAAATGGTAATATTGGAGAGGCGTTTTGTTCTCCCTATCCATCCATGGGTTATGAAAACTTAATTAATCTTTCATCTCTTTCATTTCTCCCCTTCTCTTTATGGTATTATTTTCCAAAGAGGTCATGCGGCACAATAACTAAATGCCACTCAATTTATTACGGGCCTGATTGGCAACCAGTGCTGCTTTGTGTTTTTTTGTTTCGGACAATGTATTACAACAAAACAAAAGCACAAAGCGTGTTTGCTAACATTTGCTACGATTTTAATATTATTGAAGTGCTTTCGAAAAAGGCTAAAATTCAATGCTTTCGTTTGCTTCCCATTATAGCAAAAGCACTGTAATGATGAACATTACTTAAATAAATAAATAAATAAAAACTTAAAAATAACATTTTTAACTAGGGATTTTGTTTTCCAAACTTACAACACCTTTTTACCAAACATGTTTTTATGTTTTGGCTTCCAAAAATCTTGCAACAAATATATACTTTACAAAACAAGCTTCAAATAATATTGAACACATGGGTCAAAGTAAAAGCACAAATCAGTTATGGTTACCAAACATGCCCCACATATATGATAATGATTTTACAAGTCAACGAGCATAAACCAAATGGAGAGTCAAAGAAGATACACTCAATTAAAAGTGATGTTGAAATCAATTAATCGGGAGTCTTAGGCCTGTTTTGTAATTCTAAAAACAGTTATCAAGAGAATTCATAAAATATAAAATTATTTTCAGAGAACTAAAAAATACAGTTCGATAAAAATAGACCTTTTTATAGTTAAGTTAATAAAAACAGACATTTTTATAATTGAGTTTTCAACCAAGCAAAATAATTTTTTATTTCTAATTTTTTTAAAAAAATAAAATTATTTTCAAAGTTACAAACTAAGCATGTGAATATATTACGCATAGCGGGATAAAGCTCACCCTTCCACATGGCAAGAGTTGAGTGGCCAAGACCAATGCTTTAGACGAAAAAATCCTCTATGGCAACTCTCATTGGAGGCTGTCCATTGAGAATCTTACGGCTGTGATGAAGCCACCTCCCCCAAACTTGCCTTATCATTGCCTACTAAGTACCAACTCAGTAACTTAAGTAACAAAATTACTTAGTTAAATTTTCTTTTACTATGTACATATACCGTATACATAAGTGATATACAATATTATTTTATTCACTTACATGTGGGACAATTCACCTTTAATTTTTGTCAAAATCAAATTACTTTTAACTTATTCATCTTCCCTTTCTTTTTCATTTTTCCTCCTCTGGTTTTTGTTCTTGTTCTTTTTTCTTCTTCTCTCTAAATCGATATCTTCCCTTTTCGAACCAAAAGTAAAAAATAATTTTCTCCCAAGAATTATTCTCTCTCTCTCTCTCTCTCTCTCTATATATATATATATATTATGGAAATACGAAAATTCAATTAACATTATAAGGAATTGGTTAAAGAGGACTTTTGATGGTTGAATTGGATCTAGGTTGACTCCGGTGAGATTGTGAGCATATTCATTTTGAAAACCTCAAGTCGGATGGCGTCAAAATAAATGGTCCTTGAGCTATGCATTGTTTGTGATGGATTGAAGACTTGGATGATAAATTTTGTTGTTTACTTTGACTGTAGGACTTAAGAAAAAACATAAAGGAATTTTTTTTTATAAAAGAACAGAATAGCAAAGTTTCTGGTCATTGAGATCTACTCTGAAAAAACTCCATACATTATGCCGGTAACGTAAGCTAAATCTTTTATCATTTAAAATGACAGATTGTGATTTAGAATTTCTTGTAATTTTATTTGAAATGATAAACAAAGTTTATCTTATTTTGCGCCTACTCGGGAGTGACATTTAGTAACTAAAATATTTGAGATGCATAATGCATCGACAAATTTTCAAACCAAGTAACAAAAATACTCTTGAATAAGTAAATTTTATGTTTAAATAAAATAGAGTCGCAACTTGTTTCAACATGTATCTAGTAAGAATTGCATATTACACTAACAAAGCTTCCCATAACATAACAATATCATAGTTGGATAGGTAAATTTAGAATTTTAGATTACAATAAATAAGAATCACAAGTTTTTACAACATGTATTGTGTACGAATTGAATATTGTATCAAAATATTTTTATAGTACATATCAAAAAATATACTTCACAAAGTATTGTGTGATACCCTCGGATCTCCGAATGCGGGTTGGCTAGGCCCACGCCCGAACTACTCGAGGATATCAAACTAATTAATAATAAATGAACACATAATACAATTAAAATAAACAAGAATAAATAAAATTGTTGAAAATGAACTAAAATGATAATCCAGAAACTGAAACCTCAGAATAAAATTCCATTGATAAATAAACTCTTTGATACAACTAATTCTCCATGAATATAACTCAGGAATTCAGCTAGTGGACCCCTATTCAAAACCTAACTGAAGTTGCTAAACTAAACATGAAAAATCCAAAGCTAAATAAAAATAGCAGTCCTACGCAATCGAAAGAATGAGTGACCGTCTCTGCACATCACGAATAAGCTCTAAAACTGGAACCGTCCGATACCTGAAAAATAATAGTGGGTCAGGCCCACGAACAAGTTCTATT
>JAOTQH010000040.1:5513884-5529036 GCA_025631255.1 Cornus kousa
GACACTGCGACAATGAGCCAATCAAAACTGGTTTTCCATTGTGTGCTTTAAAAATGAATAATTTCTTTGTTTCCCTCTTTCTTTCTGTTTCCTTCTTCATTTCACATCTCACCTTCCATGCTTTGATTGGCAAGATTACATAAAAGCAAAAGCAATGACAATGGCTCAAAGGAAAAGCTTTTCACTTGCAAGGATGTGCCTACTCTTTTTTGGTGCATACCTCCGATAATGCCCTCTCTGTCTAATATTAGTAGTCCACTTTTCATTGTTAGAATGTCCCAAATTAGTTGTTCATTTTAAAAAGTCAAACAAAATAAATACAATCTTTCCATAATTACCTTTTTAACTTTTCAAAACTTGGCATTATATATATTTAAAGGTTAAAAGTTACTCGTAATTTGAAAAGGGGACAAATGCATTAATTGCATGTCCCCTTGAAAAGAAATAAAACAAAAGATAAACAACTAATATAGGACGGATGGGGTAGTTGTTAAAATGACGGAATCTCCTAAATATAATGCAATTATCTTTGATTTACATGGGGAGATCGTTTCCATCAACCAATTACTTGTGTTTAGGCTGAAGTGTCCGTGTCGACACGACACAAACACCGACATTGGATCTGAGTCGGATCGTTCATGGTATCTACCGAACACAGCTGATAGATGACGAAAACTCAAACAAAGATGTTTGGGTTGGTACTTGTGAAGAAGGATTGCAAACTTTCTTCATGCTTTATTTGTTAAATAGGTTGCCATTAATGAGATCATAAAACTTACTGGTACAACAATGGCGGTTTGCTTCAAAAGTAGCATCTTTCGAAGGTTAAAGAAGACTGAAGTGCGCGCGCTTTGTTTGCACAGAATTTTGTAACGGCCGAGCATGTTTTCACATTCTTACGCTTTTAATACCCTTCAATGGTCACGATCATGCCACTTGTCAATTTGGATGTAAAAATGTGAGAGTTTGGTCTTTTAACAAGGATAATATTTTACGGCTGTAAAACACTATCTAAGGCTATAAACAATTTACAACTTTACTGGACAGCTGTATTATTTTATTTAAGTAATATATATCAGTCAATCTTGAGCAAATTTTTTGACCTTTATAGCTTTGACAGTTTGACTTTATAAATAAGGTAATATTATTATACAAGTTGTATTACCTTTTTTTTTTCTTTCAGTAAATCCATTCAAAAAAAAAAAAAAAAGAAACTGTACAAGGAAAGGCCTAGCCCAAAGGCAACCCAGAAAAACAAAACAAAAACAGGCCCACACAGGAGCACATTGCAGTTGCATTCACAACCGTAAGAACAGGTACAAGTGCAACAACAGAGCAAAAAAAGAAAACCTGCATCACAAAAAAATAGAGCTTGGAAGGCTCCACGCTGCTATCTTTAAATTTATATATTTATTCAATTTTTCATTAAAAAACTGAGGTCTAACATAAAAAACGGGACATTTTTTTCTTTTCCTACAAGTGTCCAAGTGTTTGTGTCCAACTTTTGGACACTTTTATTTCGTGTCCCCGTGTCCTATAATTTGATAGATGGATGGATCCGACCTCTAGACATGCACCCATGTCCGACACCCGCACCCGAGTCCAAGTAACATAGGGCACGATAAAGATAAGAAAATATGGAAGGTGTACAATAGTCAAAGGAGGCACTGTGATTGGTGGAGGATTTTGCTCCACCGTTATATAGAAGTATTTATAGTTGGAAGGAAATTGACCGGATCACCATGATTGGTGGATGATTTTGCTCCACAATTATATAGAAATATTTATATATTTCAACATTTTGAATTGACGGAAGATGGAGAGCAAGGCTTGACATTCGTATCGAAGTCTCTATAGATGTATTGAAATTCGCAGAGGAATTAAACTATTTCACAATCAAAAGGAGGTATGGGCTACGTTCATATTTGAATGATTACCTTCAATTTGTTTTAAATGTGGAATGGTGTCATGAATCAAGGTCTGGTATGAGAGGCCCCTGTCACGATCTGAGTGCCAATATGACCCTTGGCTTCGATTGGAGGGTTCAATGGGACATCTATGGCAACAACGTGGGGGTGGTAATCAAACTGATACTTGTACTACAATGCCAGCGACAAATCCTTCCGATCCAATTCTGGTGGCCAGCGACAACAACTCTACTAATTTGAATTTTGAAATTTCAAATTATGCTGAATTTCAGGGGAGGGTAGATGTTATCCCAAATTTGGTGGTGCATTACAAACCTTTGGAGAATTTCACGAATGGACAACAGCGTAGGAATAGGAGTGACAGTGGAGTAATTTTAGGAGACACAACTAACAAACAGTTGGAGATGGAATTCAAAAATTTGGGCTGATAGTTGAGGTGGGAAGCACAAGTGGGCTTTTTGATAAATCCCAAAGTAATGCAATATTACAGCCCAATGCTGAGTCATTTTTATAGTTGGTGATGGGTCACATGGGGTAGAAGTTCATGATTAAAATTCGCAGAAAGGGAACAAGATGAAATCTAATACTGCTGAACCAAATTCCCATCTTGAAGGTAAGGGTAAGGGTAGGCTGCGGACGAAGAAAGGGGGCAATGGAACCATATGGATTATAAATCAGAAGCCGGGACGACCAAAAGGCTCTTAAAATAAGATTGTTTCTTCTATGTGGAAGCAACGAGGAGATACTTTGGTGGAAGTTGCAGTGGAGACATCAGTGGAACGCAGCAAGAGAGTATGTTGTAATGAAAAAAATACTGAAAATAAATCTATATATATAGAATTGGGAGGAGAATTCCAGCATATTCAGGTGGAGGAAGCCAGCCTTGAGTGGCCCCAACTTCAAAGATGAAGATTTTGTGTTGGAATTGTCAGGGTGTGGGGAAACTCCTGACGATTCGTCAATTGAAGAAGTTGGTTGTCCAACATTCCCCAAGTTTGTTGTTTTTGCTCGAAACAAAGAATAAAGCAAACTTGAAGATCTTCATCGCACGCTCCGTTTTGACAACATGGTTTGTAGAGATCCAGCGGGTTTGTCTGGTGGTTTGGCAGTTATGTGGAATTCAGAGGTAGATATGGAGGTTGTGGATGAAACTAACTTCAAACTCACATGCCGTGTTGGTGGAAAAGGGTACAATTAGGAATGGTATGTCACAGGTGTGTGTATATGCCAGTGTTGAGGACTAGATGCGAAAGGAACGATTGAGGTACCTACAGAATTTGCAAAAACAACTCACGGATAAATGGGTACTTCTTGGAGATTTTAATGATATCCTTCACTCGGACGAGAAGTTGGGAGGACAATGCCGTATGGGTTGGAGAATGAAAGATTTCAGAAATATGGTAGAAGGTTGCGGGTTGGTGGATCTCGGTTTCATTGGGTTCCCGTATACATGGTGTAATAAACATGATGGAGTGGTTCATATAAAAGAGAGGTTAAACCAAGTACTGGCTACAAACGAATGGAGATGGAAGTTTCAAAATGCAGTGGTTCATCATCTTCAAGTTATGGGATCTGATCATTATGCGCTATTGATAGATCTTGATCGTGTTGTACAAAAAAGAAAACGGTGTTTCCTTTTTTATGCAAGGTGGTCACAAGATGAACAATTTTACAAGGTTATTTCTGAAGCATGGAATATGGACAAGTCTGGTACTTACTAATTTGTATTGAAAGAGAAGCCCAAGCAATGTAAAATAGACCTCAAGAAGTGGAGTAAGACAAAAAGCTGAAATTCTAGTAAAAACATTAGCATACTGGAAATTTTTTTAAAAAAGTACAGTGAAGATTTAGGGAGTTTCCAGGCTGAGGAATATAGAACTCTTGAAAAGGAATAGATAATGAATGGAAGTAGGAAGAATTGTTCTGGCGTCAGAAATCAAGGGTGAATTGGTGAGTTCATGGAGATAAGAATACAAGATTTTTCCATGCTACAACTATGAAGAGGAGAAGAAGAAATGAAATTAGCAGCCTGGAGAATGAGGGGAAATGGTGTGAGAATGAAGAAGAAATCAGAGTTATTGCGGAAATTTTTAAAATTCTCTCTTCCCATCTGTTGGAACTGTAGATGACAGGAACTTCTGGAGTCGATAGAGCCAACAAATCACTCCAGAAATGAATGGACTTCTAAAAGAAGCATCAAAAACAGAAATGTTCACAGCTCTCATGGAGATGGAGACATTGAAAGCACCAGGTCCAGATGGATTCAGCCCTGTGTTCTATCAGAAGAATTGGAATTTGCTTAAAGGAGACATCATCAAAGCATTCATTGACTTCTTGAATTCGGGTAAACTGTTGAAAAGTTTGAATGCTACACACATTACTCTCATTCCAAAAACAAATTCAGCCACTAAGATTTCTATCCTATCGCCTACGTAATGTGGTGCTTAATCTTTTCACTAAGGTTTTAGCAAATAGGCTTAAACCTGAACTGTCAGTGTTAATAAGTGAGGTACAAAGTGCATTTGTCCCCAATAGACTCATTACAGATAATGTAATTATTACACATGAAATCAGGCATTTTCTTAAAGGGCGAAAAGGTTGGAAACATCAATTTTCAGCTGTAAAAGTGGATATGGCTAAAGCATATGACAGTGGAGTGGAGATTTCTTGAAAAAGCTACGATCCATTGGGGTTTTGACAGACTATTGGTTAGAGTTATTATGGAATGTGTTCGAACTGTCTCATGCTACATTATGTTAAATGGTAATCCTGGAGATCTTTTTTATCCTTCGCGTGGCATTAGACAAGGTGATTCTTTGTCACCTTACCTCTTTTTGCTTTGCTCAGAAGGTTTATCAAAATTAATTCATGAAGCAGTGGAACTTAAGCGATTTTCAGGAATCAGAATTAGTAGGCAAGCTCCTATTGTGTCTCACATGTTGTTTGCTGATGATTCATTATTTTTTTGTAATGCTAACCAATTGGAATTGGAGGAGCTGAAGCACATTTTGAGAATTTACAATCAAGTTACAGGTCAACAGGTCAATTTTGAGAAATCATCCATCATTTTGAGCAGCAATGTCCGAGGAGCAAAATGATGGATGATTTTTATCCCAAATTTTGAGATGTGGTCTAGATATGGAATCAATTGAACACATTTTCTTTAAATGTTCTTGGGCAATGAAATTTTGGAGACTCTCTCTTCTTCGGTTGAGAGTGGATGAAGTTCAAGGGCAGTCATGAAGTCAGTGGTTTAAAGAGTTGCTAGACCAGATGAATTGTTTGGAAGACAGAGATGATGTTCTAAGTATGTTCGTGTATCTTTGTTGGCATTTATGGAAGAGCAGAAACTTAATGATGTTTGAAGGCAGAGCACAGACTGAACTTGAAGTGGTCTCAATGGTGATTCACAGCTGGGAATAATTGAAGACCTCTATTACTCTCAGTCCTCGAGACTACTGATATGCATTGTAAAACTCAAGTAATGTGGTGTCCCCCAGCAATTGGTGTGTTAAAAGTAAACAATGATGCGTCCTATCAAAGCTCATCTAAGGAAGCTACTGGGGGAATAATCATTAGAAATCATTTGGGAATGGTTTGAAAGGCAGCTATATGTTATTTTCCAAGTCACTCAATCTGCCCTTGTAGCTGAATTCTTAGTGGCCAGATATGCAATTAAGTGGGCTACAAAGTTGGAGTTGAATGATACCATATTTGAAGGAGAAACTGTTTCAAATCCTCAGGAAATTGATTGTAGCAGTGATTTGGGAAGATATAAAGCTTTTGTTGCAGGTTCAGACTCATTACTCAGTTACTTGGGTGAGGAGAAAATGAAATGCAATCAAGGTACTCATTATTTGAGTCAAATAGCCATGCAATACAAGGAGTATGGGATCTGGGAATCAAACTTCCCTTCTCATGTCATAGAAGTGACTGAATTTGATTGTATTTGAATCTTTTGCCATCAAAAAAATTCTTGCCGCTTGCTTTGTTAAACCCCAAAAAAAAAAAAAACACACACACACACAATGCGAAGTAGAATGAATCGAAAAGGAAAGGAAAAGAAAAGAAACGAACCTAGCGAAGAGGTAATTGAAGAGAGCAGTTCTGGCACCTCCGACATGGAGATTACCAGTAGGTGAAGGGGCGAATCGAACTCGAACTTCTCCATCGACCTTCATGGGTTCCAATGATGATGCGGAGACTGAGAAAGTCTTCCGCGGCCACCGGGAAATGCAGATGTAACTGTTACGCCTACAGTAAGGAAAATAACTCCGGCGGAATAGGGGCGGAGCAACCTCCCCAATTGTCGTTCCCAATCCAACCAGTGTCGCCATCATGTGTGTATTTATATTCCTCCTCCTCCGATTGATTAACTACTAGTCCATTGATCGAATTGAATGAAAACTGCAATATGGATAAAACTAAAAACTATCAATTGCTTGTTTGGTGGATGGTTGGTGTAACAGGCGAAACACGATAAGAATGCAATCCAAGTCCGTCCGTCTCAGCAATTACTATATTTTTATTTATTTTTATTTTTATTTATAGGAAAAGAAAAGAGCAGCCCATTTTTATTGGGAAGAAAGGAAAACAAACATAGCAATAAGATGAAGGTGTCTACATCAATAGCAGCTGCTCAAACGCATTATCCTCTTCTTCCTATCCCAAACCCTACCTAAACCCTACCTAATAAGGGTCAGTTTGGTTAAGTGGAAATGGGAGGAAAGGGAAGGGTGCCGGAGTGGGAATAAAAATTTGTGTTTGGCAAAAATTGTTGGAAGGGAAGGGGAGGGAAGAGAAGGATTTGGAGGGTTAAGTTGTGCCTTGAACAGTAAATTTCTTAACCTCCCAAAAATGGAAAGAAATGAAGGGAAATGGAAGAAGAGGCTTGGTGTGTGATTTAGATGCCAATTTTGCCCTTGTTTAGTTGATGTAGCAGTTGCAGAGAGAGAGAGAGGGATGGCGAACGGCGAACCGGAATTGGAACAACGGGCGATGGAAACTGATATGGGTTTTGATTTTTTGAACCGATATAGGTTTTGATTTTTTGAACAATCTGAAAATTGGGTTTTGATTTTTTGAACAATCTGGGTTTTGAAGTTTTCATTCTTACAAACAAATATATAAACTGAAATATATGGGTTTTGAACTTCTGATTCTTGTAGTAGTTTGTAGTTGCAGGGAGAGAGAGAGAGAGAAGTTCGGCGTTGAGAACAAGAACAGAGAGATCTTGTAGTAGTTTGCAGTTGCACAGAGACAGAGAGAGAGAGAGAGAAGTTCGGCGTTGAGAACGAGAACAGAGAGATAGAGTTGAGAACGAATATATATATATATATATATAAATAAATTTATATTTTAAAATATAAAAGGGTATAATAGTAAATTTATTAAAATAATTCTCCTACCTATCCTTTCCTTTTCTTTCTTCAAATATGATTATTATTCTTCCATTTTTTTTCCTTTATAACTAACGTTATTCTTTCCGTTCAAATTCACCCTACCAAACATGACCTAAGTAAATTCTATTTTAACTTAAATGCCATGTCAACATGTTTTACTTTTACCGCAGAGGTGCTAGGAGCCTCCTGTTTGAACCAAGATGAGCGCTAGGAGCCTAGGAGCCTATGACTACGACTATCCATAGAAAAGTGAAGACCAAATTGACCAATTGACCCCACACCACAGTAGAGCCCTAGTAATCAAGTAACGGTCCGTTCATTTCAACGGTTGTACAAATTCGAAATTTGAACATCCATAAACTATTAATGAGGATAGCAAAAAAACACAGACCGAGAAAGAAAAGCTAGCATCCAGATCTTGTCTTGAGCTCTTGGCAGCCCAAATGGCGTACACCAACTACCATGACCCAAAAACCCTAAATTCAAGCTCTTGCTCACACAATGTCCTTAATTGGATCAAAGATGTGAACAAGACCGAACCACCATTTCAAAATGAAATTGTATTTTCGGATCGTTTAAACAAAGATTGTCATGATGGCGAGGACGACGATACAGCTTCAGTAGATTCAATGCTGTGTGTTTCGGGTTCAAGGTTGGTCCGAACTGGGTTAACGAAGACGAATTGCGGAGGTTAGTGCATAATTTCTGATAAATCTACTAATTTTAGCATATCATCATCATCATCATCATCATCATTATCGTCTGAATGGAGGATTTTAGCATTTGTGTATAGAATTTTTTTTTTTTCCCAAATGATTTTTAGAGCTCAATTGCTTATTAAAATTTGGATCTTGAACCAGAGGACATTATAAAGTTTGTAAATGCTGGAGGAGATGAGCCTATAATAGAAGGAGGAGGTTCCAAAATACTTATTATTCCCGATTTCGCTTTCGAGGGAGGGGATGTATTAAGAACTGATGAAAGTATAATTGATGGTGGTGATTTTGAGTCTCTTTATCAGTCAGCTCGGTTTGGGAATTTCTGTTACCGGCTTGACAACCTCTCCACCGGAGACTATTTAGTCGATCTTCATTTCGTGGAGATAGTAAACACGAATGGGCCTAAAGGGATTAGGGTTTTTGATGTTTATATGCAGGAAGAGAAGGTAAGAAAAATCTTGCTGAAAAAGTTGTATAATATTTTGTTAATTTATACAATAATTTGTTTTTGTGAAGTTTGTCTTAATGGAGTCAAAATGGCAGGTTGTATGTGGACTTGACATTTATTCTATTGTTGGAGCCAACAAGCCGTTACAGTTGGTGGATTTTAGGGTTGCTGTTGGGGATGATGGGGTGATTGTTATTCGATTTGAAGGAGTTGATGGATTTCCAGTAGTTAGTGGGATTTGTATTAAGAAAGCACCAAAATTACATGGTAAAAATCACTCACCTCAGTTTTGAATGAATTGTCATATCAAACATGTACACACTGTGTGTATCTTTGAGGCTCATATCTATTGTTGTGACTTGAATGAAGCATCTCAGGAGAAAGAAGGTTGTGTCATATGTAACAATTGTGCTGTTGAGATAAAAGTTACTTCAGATCAGGTTAGATTAAGATTTGGCTTTGGTGAAGATTTTAAGTTCATATTGTTTTATAATTAGTTACTTAACTTGAGTGATTTGCAGAGTAAAGGTATGAGAATGAGATCTACAGCCAAATATGAAAAAAAAATAGAGGAGCTGAGCACCCGGTGCCAGCTCAAGACAGATGAATGCTATGAGGCATGGATGTCACTGACTAGTGCAAACAAACAACTAGAGAAGGTTATGATGGAGCTTGACAACAAATCTTTCCAAAATCACTGTCTAGGTAAGGTGCAATTCACTAAAGTGTTCCACCACATTTATGGATATTTTTAATTATCTGTTTGTTAGAAAATGCCAAAATTTTCTTATTATGCATTATTTTCAATCAGATCAAGCTATGGTCAAACAAGCAGCAAAGATGAGGGATGTTTCCAGAAGGTATGAACATGACAAGAGGTTATGGGTGGCAGCCATTGATGAATTAAGAAGAAAAATTACGGTAAACTTTCAAAGATAGTGAAATTCTATTCACGGATCTGTTTCTAGATTAATTTGTGTATGAAAATTACTTCTCTTACTTGAAAAAGAAAAGAAAAAGAAAGGGGTTTGAGTTCATTTATATTGGAATCATTGATTATTTGCAGACCATGAAGGACGAGCATTCTCAGCTCTCCCGTGAAGCACACGAATGCGCTAATTCAATTCCTGAAATAAATAAGATGATTTTTGCAGTTCAAGCGCTGGGTAAGTTCATATTGCACTTCACTGGTGTTGATAGTTGATTTTCTTATTAAATTTATGTGCATTGCAGTTGCGGAGTGTGATGATCTTAAATTGAAGTACAATGAGGAGCAAGGGAAGAGGAAGAAGCTTTATAACCAAATTCAGGAAGCAAAAGGTGCCTTTTCTTTTTCATTTTTTTTTCCTCATTTTCTTTTACATAATTAAAGCTCTTTTGTACGTCCAGTCCAGTCTTGAAAATCAAACTTACTAAAGCTTCTTTTAAACCGGCACATATCAGGGAACATCAGGGTATTTTGCAGGTGTCGCCCATTAACTAAAGAGGCGGCATCATCTGGGTGTGCAACAGTTGTAGATTTTGATGCAGCTAAGGATGGAGAGCTTGGGATACTTACAGGCCCTTCCGCAAAGAAAATATATAAATTTGACCAGATTTATAGCCTGAAGGATGATCAAGGTATGCACCATTTTGACACTATTCTTTGAAATTTGGGGAAATATCTGTACTTCACTAGCTTTTTCATTAGGGTTATGCCTGGTTTATTGTGTATAAATACGTTGCAAATCACGATTGTTGTAAAGAATTCCTAAACAATTTCATTCCACTCAGTAATTTTTGCTTGTGCTTCTTTTACTTTTTTCAGGTATTCCTAAAATTCTTCTTGCAAATTTTCTCACTCTGTTTCTTTGCTAAGATTATATAATTATAAAGCAATTTTAGATACAAATAAGTTTGGAGGAACTTTTATGTGTCTCACGACCAAAAATAATTTTTGGGAGGTGTCATTTTGTTTCTGGATATCGGATCAACAAACAGTTTCTAAGAGAAATTATGATTTTGTAAGCAATACTATGCAAGTGCAATAAATTTATCTCTATCATTTTGACCCGGATTTCATTTGCCTCAACAGTCGATGTGTTTGCGGATGCTTCGCCTATGGTGATTTCAGTATTAGATGGCTACAATGTATGTATATTCGCATATGGGCAAACAGGGACGGGAAAGACTTACACGATGGAGGGTACTGAGCAGAACCGAGGAGTTAATTATAGGACTTTGGAGCTCCTGTTTAAACTGGCTGAAGAAAGGAAAGAGACTTTTACATATAGCATATCTGTCAGCGTGCTTGAAGTTTACAATGAGCAAATCAGGGACTTGCTTGCCACCTCACCCGCATCGAGGAAGTAAAACTTCAGTCTCATTCATCCATTCAAACAATAAAGTAGAACTTGGATTGATTTTCTTTATATTGTTTTTGGGATAGAAATTTGGCTTCTTAACTACGTAAAGGGAAAAGGCTTGGCCGACTAACGTACAGTTTTCTTGATTGAAGTTTAATTATTTGTTTGGTAATCAATGAATTGCCTATTGATATACAAATTTGCTTTTATATTTTAGGTTGGAGATAAGGCAAGCATCTGAAGGGGTTCATCATGTGCCAGGAATTGTTGAAGCCAAAGTCGAGAACATTAAAGAAGTGTGGGATGTTTTGAAGGCTGGAAGCAATGCAAGAGCTGTAGGATCAAACAATGTGAATGAACATAGCAGCCGATCTCACTGGTTAGTCTGAATCTAATTTTTGTTCTCACTGTTTTCCTGCTTATAGACGAGCCATACTTCATGCTACCGAATTTTGGGCAGCTAGGAAACAACATTTACATAAAGTGAGTGTGGCAAAAATGCGAATGTTGAGATGGATATGCGGGAAGACTAGAGAGGATAGAATTAGAAATCATCACATTTGGGAGATGGTTCGAGTGGCACCAATTGGAGATAAAATGAGAGAACGTGTCCAAAACAGACCTTTTAGGTGCGCTGGTTAAGAAAAGAGGCATAGTCGAGGAAGACCAAATTTAACGTGGGTAAAGTAGGTAAAGAAAGATATGATAGCATGCGTATTGACTGAGGATATGACCTTAAATAGAGGGGAATGGAAACATGGGATTCATGAAGCCGAGCTTGGGAAAAGGCTTGGTTGTTGTTGTAATGTTTTCTTGCTTTTCTAAAATAACTTCTTTCCTTGTCTTACTATTATTTTTGTTCATTTTTTTCATTTTTGAAAGCATGCTTTGCATAATGGTGAGAGCAAAGAATTTAATGAATGGTGACTGCACAAAGAGCAAGCTTTGGCTTGTGGATTTGGCAGGGAGTGAGAGGCTGGCAAAAACTGAAGCGCAGGGAGAACGGCTCAAGGAAGCTCAAAACATCAACCGATCACTTTCTGCTCTTGGAGATGTCATATCTGCTTTGGCGGCCAAAAGCAGCCACATACCATACAGGTTTACTTTTTAGAATCTTACTTTCTGACATGTCCTGTTAGTTCATCAAATCCTAATTTGATTGTGGGCATTTTGCAGAAACTCGAAACTCACACATTTACTTCAGGATTCACTAGGTAAGCCAAATGAAGTAGGTTTTATTTTTGAATGCAATGTCAGTAAATCAGAAAAATTCAGAGACCCTGCCAAATGGAGTCGTTTGGTTTTGCGATTAGCAACATTTGACATGAATTAAATACTTCACAAAATAAATGTCATTATGAATAATTGTTATTCTTGAAACCTGATATAGAATATTGAAAGAGTGTCATTTTTTCATTTTTTTAAGTACCCATTGTAGATTACGTAAAACTCAAGATGGACTCATGCTTAGTACGGTGCAAAACAATCTAAACACAGTGATTTTTGTCCTAGAAACAACATCCATGAGGCTAATTTTATGATGTCAGTGTATGAATGCACTAGATTATATTTTTAACGACCTCCTCTCAACGTGGATACTAGTATGAGATGCTAGAGTTCAGGTCAGTCTAAATTACAAAGAATTTTTTAGATTAATAAAAAGCCTAAATTTATGTGCTACAGGGGGTGATTCCAAAACGCTGATGTTTGTGCAAATCAGCCCTTCAGAGCAGGACTTGGGAGAGACTCTAAGTTCACTAAATTTTGCAACTCGGGTTCGAGGGGTTGAGTTAGGTCCTGCAAAGAAACATGTTGATACAGTTGAGCTTCAAAAGTTGAAGCTGCTGGTAAGCTAGTTATGGCCATTTGAAGTACTCTTTCTGTCTTTCATTAATCATTTCTTCTACACATGCACAATCTGAAGAACACTTGGCCTTGAGTGTCTTCTTCCATTGGTAAGTCAATGAATCAATGCTCTTCTTTGCCCTGTTTTTTGACTTTTTGAAGCTTGATAAAGCAAAGCAAGAATCCAGATCCAAAGATGAAGTCTTACAGAAGTTACAAGAGAATTTTCAAAACTTAGAGGGCAAATCGAAAAGCAAGGACCAGATTTACAGAAATCAACAGGAAAAGCTTAATGATCTTGAAGGCCAGTTTGAGTCAAAAACCGAGTTGTGCAGACAGCTGGAGATGAGATTCTTGGAGCTTTCAGAAGTATTGAAGGGGAAGGAAGAAACTTGTTCAACTCTTCAGAAAAAGGTTGTTTGTTAATGTAATATTTTGATTTCATTATCTTCCTTGTCATAGGCATCCAAAAGTTAACCCTTTGTTTTTGTTAATCCTGCCAAAGGTCAATCAGCTTGAGAACAAGATGAAAGAGCATGAGCATGTGGAGTCCAAGGTTCTTCAACACAAGGTTTTTACAGCCAAAATAAACCTCCCTGTATTACTTTTCAACACGGTTTGTGTTAATCATAACGTTACTGCATGGGTTTTAAAAATCAAGCATGAATCTTCCTATGGTAGGCTTATGTTCTAACCATAGTGAGTCAGATCAAGGTGCATGAGCCCTACAATCATTTCACCAGAGAAATATCGCATTAGATGATAAAAGATTTCTCTCTGGTAAAATGATGGCTGTAAGGCAATGTCATGTACCATTCGCTAAAAATGGGTTGGCAGGTGCAAGTGTTGTATGGCTGAGTTCTTCCTTGGACATACCATAATCCAAAGTTATACTAATTAATATTGTATAGCTAAGAAACTACATGTTTTGTACTATCTATTAGTGATTGTTCTTTTAGGGTGTCAAACTTATACCATGAGATTTTTAGTGGAAAATTTATCCCTCAAGAAAGATGCTAATTACTTTTTTCTCTTGGTTGCGTTTTAAAATCAAGGTGCTTAAAATCAAGCTGCAATATATTTATTGCTTTCTTATGCTTTAGCAGGTCAAGGAGCTTGAAAATAAGTTGAAAGAGAGCAAACAAGAATCTGAGCTTCAGTCAATGATCCTTCAGAAAAAGGTATGTCTGACTAATTGAATTTTTAAAGTACTGTTTGAGCTTCACTTGGTGCAATTATCACAGAAATTGCAGCCAGACTCCCCCCTACACACACATCTCTCTCTACTGAAACACAGGCATACACATTTGATTTGAGTCAGTTTGATTTTAATTTTTTTCTTTCGTTAATGTGGTTCTTTTTAGGCTTGAACTAGGAAAGTAGGCGTTTTTTACTAATTTTCATTTTTAGTGTGGAAGCCCCCAGATTATTTTTTTCTTAGGGTGGTGAGCGGTTTTTAATAATTTTCATTTTTAGTCTGGAAAATCTGCTCAGGGCAGTGACTCTAATGGTGACTGCATTACAGTTCCATATGATTCAAACCTACCTCTCTTAATAATAATAAAAATCTTCTTTATTTTGTTTATTTAGCAAAGATTCATTCATGCACCATACCAGTCTTCCATGTGACTATCATCAATAAATGGTAGGTAGAATTGAAATGCGACCTTATTTGCTCATTATTGTTACAGATTAAGGAACTTGAAAACAAACTGAAATTGCATAGAAACAACTCGGAATCTCAGAAGCTCCAAGACAAGGTTTTTTCTACTACTACCATGACCAAATGCTATGCAACAAATGCTAATGTAGCAACTAACAAGTGCTAATTCACATCCAAATTTTATGGCAGATTAAAGAGCTTGAAGAAAAGTTAAGACAGCAAGAACAAGAGGCAGAAAATATGCCGGTGTGTTCTTCTCAAAACTCAAAAGCCACTCCAAAAGTGCGCAAAAGCTGGGCAACACCGGAAGCTACAACTGACACAGAACCCCGGAGTCTGAGGGCCCTTAAATCCAGTAACCGCTCGGTTAACCAGGTGTCTGTCTTGCTCAAAGGAACCGACTCCCTGCGTGAGTTAAGGCGGAAAAGGGATAACCAAAGCAAAGGGATCGAGAACAATTTCTCATTGTCTGGTCCCTTAGTTGAGAGGAAGGTATTGCTAACCGAAACGAATGGTAAGACTAGGCATATTGACCCATCTAAAGCATTTGCAAGGGTTACAAGAACTACAAAACCATTGCCTACTACTCAAAGGCTCATTTCCAGTAGCAGATTCAACAGATGACAAGTCAGTGTCAAGGAGAGTGACAACAACATGATATTGGCATTACTTACGGCTCAAAGGTTCATTTACAGTAGCAGATTCAACAGATAGCAACATGATATTGGGCATTATAATGGAGGAAAGCAGTAGCAAATCCCTTTCGTCACTTTGATCCTCATTAATTCTGCGTTCTTGTATC
>JAOTQH010000040.1:5559157-5569991 GCA_025631255.1 Cornus kousa
GGAAGAAACGACGTCGTAGGGTCATTAAGCAGACTCGCCAAAAAAATTTGGCAGCTCTTACATTTGAAAGAAAATATGAGATTTTCAAATTTTGAGAGGCCAAATGAAAAGCCATTGGAGAGGCTTTTTTTACATATCTCTCAAATTATGAGTTTGAAAGCCCAAAATGAAAGAGCATTGGAGATGATCTAATAGATAAAATTTGATAGCTGACAGGAGTGAGAAATCAATAATGAGAAAGAGACTACAAAAACACATATATCTATGTTCAATTTGCTAGTATAAACTATAAACCCTAAAAATAGGGAGTTTTAGTTGGATTTCACAACTCAACAATAAATAATAAAGTAAACTTACAAGTAGTATAATAGGATTCATATTAATTTTTATTTTTCTAATAATGGTTGTGTAAGGGTTTTAAGAGTAGTCTATAATTTCTTATTGGGCACATGCTAATACCGGGTAATTTTTATAAATCCTTCGAAAATATTCCCGATGGGAGATTATAGACTACTCTTACATATTAATAAGCCCGGAGGAGTGAGTGGGAGTGAGTGGGAGCATAAACTCTTGCATGGCGGAGCCAAGGAGGGGGCCAAACTAATTATCTAAAATTAAAATTTAAAAATAAAATAAAACAGTTGTAATATTTTTTTTTCTTTAAGTACATTTTAATGCATATTTTTAAGAACATGTTATATATATTTTTCCCCCTTATGTCTATAAATGATATGAGAATAAAAAATAGAGAGAATAACATTTTACAACTACTCCCTCCGTCCCACAATACATGGCCTGGAGAATCCAACCTTTTATGGTAGTGGAGTTTTAATAGTTTTTTATGGTATTGATAAGAGTGAATTTTCAAATATGCCCTAACTAAGAGACAAAATAGTGCTTCGTAATTAGTGCAATTGTTTAGTTAAAATAATAGTTTGGGAATGTTATAAAAAATAATACATTCAAATTTGGAATGGGACATATTTTTTGGGACATCTCAAAATAGAAAGATGGACAACTATTTTGGTACGAAGGGAGTAATAGATGACGTTGTTAAGTGTGGAGCACGATCTTTCTTCTTTCTTGAACTCATAACAAGTAGCAAGAACTACAAAAATAATTCACACATTTTTTATACTAGATTTGAATTTTTTAAAGCAAGACTAAAAAATGTTGATTGGACTTTGAAGAGGTGACAAGTAATTTAATTTGCAAATCACCTTTAATAACCATAAATATGATTTTTTATTTTTTATTATTTTTTTATTAATTTGGGGGTTCAAATTCAACTAATTTTCATGGAATTTGAGTACATTGTATTTTGGGTTTCAAATCCTATGAAATCCATTTTCATTTTAAATTTCATTCATTCCAAATACTATAGAAATTACAGTATATTCTGAATTTCAAATCTTACCAAATCACAGCGTTCCAAACATACCACCTCTTTATTTAAGATATCTTGTCACTACTCAAAGTCAACAGTACTTAATAATAGCCCGACAAGAACTTTTGACGTCACATTATGGGACTAAAATAATTTACTCGTACAAAACAGTATCGTATCCGTCCTGTTAGCGATGTACCTTACAAAAATATTGTGATATTCAGTCACACATCACAACATAGTCGCAACGTACATCACTAACAGAAGAAAACATGACTATTGTTTCGTAGGAGAGGACTTTGATCCCACATTATGGTGTGTCACACAGGTCGATATTAGTCCTAAATTGGCAATAGAATTTTCAAGCAACACTTGTTTACATCTTGGAACAACTGAACACAGTGAGAGAAGTTCTCTGATGGTAGGTAAAAGTACACTAGTCCAGAATGAAGAAAATACACACCATATATAATAATGAAAATGTCAGAAACAAACTTTCAAATGTATGAGAAAACATTTTACTATATTGCATCGACTCTACAGGAAAAACATTCCAAGACGACTGTATGGTAATTTCTGTCTGAAGTTTCAACAAAAACGAATTCAAACCGACCTTCCGCAATCAGAAGTTGAGGGAGCTTCTAAACGAATATAGTCATACAGGATTCCCTGGAAAGGACTCTGGTTCCTTGGTTGTGTCAAGTACAAGATGTTGTCTCCTTGACGGAGTTGAGTGCTCGGCACATCCACATTGTACAGCCAATAGAGCCCATGAACGCCATGCCTCGCAATTGAGTTGTCCCTCCCAAATAGTCCGCTAGTGAACAGAGGACGTTTCGTGTTTGGATCATTAAACCGAACCTATGATAAAAGAAAATTCAGTCAGTGTATGAAAATGGACGTGGAAAACGAACTCACATAATGATCAAACACGAAGCAGCATACCTGCATTTCCGCAAGAGTTGCAGATGCAACTGCCACACGCAAATTGTAGGTTCCATCCTTGGTGACATTGTCAAGTTTGAATTTGATCTGCCATGTGGTTCCTACATATGTATTGTCATCTTTTTTCCTGCAATGCAATAACACTTATAAGACTTCTCGATCAACAGTCTGACTCTTACAACAATAAAGCCTATCATATCACCGAAACATTGTATTTTTTTATTTCATTTCATTTTATTTTATTAAAATAGCTGTATCACTCATAAGGCCGAGAGAATTTTTTTTAAAAGGTAGGCCAGTTTGTCTTGCTGACTTTTTCTTCACTAATGTGAGTTGTGCTGAAGTGGCCGAAGCTCTTACACTAAGAGAAGGCATAATCTTGGTCCGGTTTTGGGGATACATCAATATTGTGGAGGCCTATCGAGCCTGAAGTTCCTTCCATCATCTCAAGGACCTAATGGCTGAACTAGCCTATCCGAGTAAATAACTCTTTTGTAGCTTACGTTCTGTCTTTTACTGATTCTTTCTTTCGCTAAAAGTACAATAGTGAACCTTGATTCATTATCTGTTGATTGGAGCTACAAACAGTTCAGTCTATCTTCAACTGTATGTGATGATAGTCATTTGTAAGACACGTATGCTGTTGTTTAAGGAAGTTGCACAAAATATAAAGTAAAAGACACATATGTTGTTGTTTAAGGAAGTTGCACAAAATATAAAGTAATCCTAAGCTGTAATTTAGATTTTTATTAGTGTGTTTTTGGAAGTGAGACGTCTTTTATGATCCTGTTCAAGAAATTGAAAAGGATATATACATATGCTTAACCTACCTTAAAGAAAATTCTATTAAAAAAAATGAAATTTACATTGGAGGAAGCTCATTTTGTTAGAATTGCACCTGGTAACCTGAGCAAAAAACCAATCTTTACGATAATCACTCTCGCCAATCGTGTAGACCAAGTCCTCATCTGGATATAACTCCGCATACCTGTCCCATAATCCATACTGCCTAAATCTGTCATTCGAAGAAAATAATAGGGTTAAAGATTATATAATCTTTGAGAAATCAACTTAAAAGAAATGTGCCTTTAAACACCATAACTGGACCTATGGAACATGTGTAATAGGAAAGACAACATTCTATATGCGGTGCACAAAAAATGTTCACCCAAAAGATTATTTTGGAACTTCTTCGTGTGAAAATTTTCTACCAGATTTTTTTTTACAAAAATAAGGAAACTTAGTGGAGTGGGGTTGCATTTATTATCAGATTCAATTACATGGACAAATATACTTAACCAAAAAAGAAAAAAAAAGAAAAAAAATCTATGGACAAATAACTCTTAGAATCACACTTAGAGAACTAACCTGTCAGGATGATTGACAAAAAGTTTGTTGATATACATTGGATTAGGATCAGGTACATAGAATTCTGCAGCAGAACGATCGGGGATGCCAATTTCCCACAAGGTGGGCCCATTTCTCGGAGGCTCATACACAAGATCACCCATATTGATTTCAAAACCTGCATTGATGTTATTCAAACCATATATTTATTACCATGGAAATAATTTGGACAAAGGAAAGAGGGCTAATGATAAATTGTGAAAACAAGACCTGAGGTTATGGTAATGGCGACATCATATTTGTAATCTCCAATAAATCCAGGGACCCATGCATAAAGATTGTACTCGCCTATACGTACATTGTTGATAGAGAAATGGCCTTCCCCGTCTGCTCTGGTCCAAAATTGGTAATCCTGATGAAGTAATATGTAAAATTACTAACGTCTACTTTTGAGCAAGTTTTGAGAGTGTCATGCTTTTTAATTTGGTCAAGCAATTTAATGTTATTTTTCTGATGGACACGAGCAAATTCATGCTAGTATATTCTCAGAGAAGCGGATACAATTTAAATTTTAGGAGAAAATTCATCTGTTTTCTGAAACAAGTTAACACTCGAGAATCACATGATCAAGCTAAGATCATGCGTTATGCTCTTCATGGTTGTTAAAATTCAAGTATTTATAAAGATTTTATATTTGAAGAAATCTAAAATAGCAAACAAAATCACCTTGCATTCTCTTTGCCATGATCCAACTTCACCTGGTGGGGCTAGCCCCACATAAGCACCGTTAGCTGATATATAATCAACATTGATATACCTACATGGGTAGTAGTTACAAAAAAAATGATCAAAATATACTGAAACACGGGGAAATTAAAGACTAATAAAAGATCTATTTAGAATTTTAACATGGAACCAAGAGAAGGTGAGAAGAAAGTAAGAAGTAGATTTATCACCTGTCTCGTACTAGTAATCTACCACTAACATTGCCCCGTTTATCCGATGATGGGAAATCGTCAGACGCTGGAAAACTGTAGGGCCAGCTTTGGACTTCAACCATCATCTGAAAATCCATTTAACAATGCTTTACCACCAAAATATTCATTTTCTCACCCTTTCTAAATGACATGCATACATATACATATACATATACAAATGTACATTGTTATGTAACATGTTATGCATTAAACCTGTCTTTTGGCATCCTCCCATAGTGCAAGCTGTGGATCCTCCCCATCCATCGCAGAATTAAGATAAATGAAAACCGGGCCAAAAACTTTCTTCCATGGCTCCCCCTGTCTAACTTTTGGCACCAGATCGTCCCCAGCATAATGACCACTGAGAAACATCTGATAATGCCAGTCATCCACAACATAATTAGAGACATCACCGGTGTCCAAAACAATTAATTTGTTGTATTCTATATTGAACGTTTTTTTCATTTGACCAACATTGTGGATTATTTTCATGACAGAGAGAGTCTAAGAACACAGTTAGATTTAATTAAATGGTACAAGTCACTTACCGCTAGGGTAGTGGGGCCCACATGGGAGGAGAGGTTCTGTTTCATGGGCCCGCCTGATCGAAACTCATCGCTGGGTGTGATTTGCCAGAACCCCACGGGTGGATCCATACATATCCAACCATGAACCCTCAGATCTTTGTTATCGCACGAGTACTGATACTTGTCATCCACCTGTGCAACACAGGATCATTCAAAACATTAAAGCTGATGATCCAAACAGATCCATAGCTCTCCCCTTACTTTCTCATCTAATCATTTTCCAAGTGTTAGCATATAACAACTCATATTCATCATTTTATGGGCACCATTTTATTAATCAACTATATAAAATTAGGCAGAAAAAAAGAAGGTCGAATGTATAACTACTGTTTTGATTTCATCATTTTATTAGTCTCACAAGCTTTACACTAGCGATGAATCTCCAAAACATAGTAAGAAAGTTTTGTATTGAAGATTTTTGTCTTATATAAACAAAATTAACGACTCAAACATAAAAACGTATGACTCGTTTGATTTATACTTCTTCAAAGCAAAGTGACCATCTACTTGTTTTTAAATTTCAATAAAATCATGATACTATATTATTGTGAATAAAAATCTGTATGAAATTTTTTTCTTGTTTGTAAGCCAAACAGAACAAGTAGTGGCAGAATTAAGTTACCTCTCCTTTTAGTTCGGGCTCCAAAGGATTGACAAGTAGAACTGCTTCTGGGTAGGCAAGAGGTTGGCCTCTTCCTGGTAACCGATCGTCAGGCAAAGGCATAAATCGTTTTCTATTATCTGCCACGGCCATGTAATGAAACCTATCCAATTCCACATACCATTCACATTGTCAATTTTAATTTTTCCAATTTTTTAAAATTTTATTTAAGTACTATGTCCATGACTAATCGATAAACAAAAAAAATGCATCTTCAGGCTAATTAATTTGGTTTAATTTACCAAATATATGCTCCAACTATTGACTAATGCTTTTTTCTATCATTAACATTATATATGCCTGCGCTCATGTGTTCCTATATCATAAAAGAATCACTGTGATTCATGAACCATAGTTAACAAATAAGAAGAAAAAAATTCACGGTCATACATAGATTTTGAACAGCTTCAATTGACTAAAATAATATGCAACAATAAGATCAATGAAGAAACTTGTTTACTTCTCTTTTCGGAGCTTGAAAGTGATCCGCGTTTCACCAAGGCTGAAACCAGGCCATTCAGTTAAGTGTTCATAAATGGCATAGGAGTAGAAGCCCGAGACACCACGAAGCATTATAAACCTAGAAAATCGTCACTTTCGTTAATGAAAACAATAATATTATTAATTAAACTTCCTTGATATAACTATCTATTATGATTAGAAAAAGAACCTTTTGTCTATATTCATGGGACACAGCTTGTCCTGGAAAGAGGGATCCCATGGCCTTGAAAACGAAACCTCCACCTGCTCCTCAGTTTCCACTATAGCCTCAAATATTGTTGTTTTGATCCTGCATAGTAGTACTTAAAGGCTTGATTTATTCGGTTTAATACAAAAAGGGAAATGCTATTTATACAACATTTTTGGCTTTATCTACAATCTTTCCTCTCGCATATGTGGATCCACATATGTGAGCGGAGGGCTGTTTATACAACGTTTTGGTATGCCAAAGATAGTCCCTCTGTTTAAAAAAATGGGATGACAAGTGCTCATGTGTGTGTGCAAAAAATAGTCCCTCTCTTAACAAAATTGAGATAAAATAGATATTACAGAGACAAGTGTGTGTGTGTGTGTGTGAGAGAGAGAGAGAGAGAGAGGACATACACTTCAAAACCTCCTCCTTTCCCACCATCCAGTGCACCCCAAACAATGTCCCAGTATCTAAATATTACATTGGAAAACTGAGTCAAAACGTTAAGAATATAGCACGCCACAGCTTGCAAAACAAAAATTTATATACTGCAGCTTATTTCATATTTGTAAACAGAAAATTAAGGTTCTGTTTCAATGCATCTATCTATACATATCCTTGTAAAAAATAAAAATAAAAACATAAAAAAAAAAAATTTAAAAAATAATGAGGCTTTCGCACTTCATTTATTGTTGTTATTTTATGTCCTTGAAATAGCAGATTTAGGATTTTCTGGTTACATTACACATCAACCTTGGGAAATTTAAAAAGGAAAATTGATTGGAAGCAATTCTAATGCCAAATTACCCTCTATTAGTTTCAGCATTGAGAACCTCGAGCAAATTGTCGATGCCATGGTATCGTACTTCAGTGACAATTCCCTCCGGCTTTGATATAGTGACTTGAAGTATGCCATTGTCAATCACCACCTAAAAATACAATATTGTATTGAAACGATCATAAAACACAAAGTATTGATAGAACAAAGTAGGATTCATTTTCTATGGGCATTAATCCAGATGGTATGATCTCTCCCCTCCGAAGAGGAGGTTGAGAATTCGAGCTTTGCTAGGAGCAATATTGTGGGTGTGCGTGCGTTTGCTTGAACTTTCGAGATAAAAACAAAAAAAAAAAAACAAAAAAAGTAGGAATCACTATCACCTACAAATACAATGTCATATTGATGTGATCAAAAAGCACCAAGTATTGATAGAACAAAGTATTATTCATTTTCTATGGGCATTAATCCAGATGGTATGATCTCTCCCCTCTGAAGGGGAGGTTGAGAATTCGAGCCTTGCTAGGGGCAATATTGTGGGTGTGCACGTGTGTGCTTGAACTTTCGAGAAAAAAAAGAAAAAATAAGAAGAAGTAGGGTTCACTACCACCTAGAAATACAATGTCATATTGATATGATCATAAAACACAAAGTATTAATAGAACAAAGTAGGATTCATTACCTGACCTCTTAAGAACTACATGATCTTATCATATAATACAGAGCATGATAATCAATGGAACAGAAAATAAAGCATGTTCATGAATACTGACAATTAAGATTTATTCAAAAATATCATGTACAATATTTCAAGCTCACCAAAACATTAATTTGAAAGCAATTTCTATGCTACAATGGAAACAGAGTAAATACACACACACACATATATAAGCAGTTTATTTACATGGTGATCTTCAATATGTAATTTCACCCCTAGATGAGGCATTGATCCAGGGCCTCTTTTATCTTCAGTAACTTCTGCACAATGAAAATCAGTATTTGTTCTTAGAAAGCAGTGATTTCTGAATATGAAATAAAAAAATCCTAAAAAAAATATTAGCAGCTAAATTTTCTGAAAACCCATGATGAATTTGAGAAGAACATTAATGTTCATACATATATATATGTATGTATATGTATATGTTACCACTTTGCAATCTGGAGAGGGAATGGAAGTAAGATGGGTATTTATATGTTGTGCAGGGGCTGGGCTTTCCTTGAACTAGAGATAAAGCATTCTCTTTTTTTGACTTTATCTTTTGTGATCTCTTTACTTATGCGCCAACACTTTGGTGAATTTAAATATAGCTTGCAAGAGTCGCCATGTAGCCACATTTCATGAATTCATGATAGATAGATAGATATATGCTTCATTAAATTATTTTTTGAAGAATCCAAGTTTAAGGTAATCCAAACACAGTCTTATGCAATATGTTAAAAGGCCAATAGAAGCCGCTCCAATGCTAAAAGCAATTAGATTTCCCTATCATACTAATTTCAAGATTAATTACACAATTTACAATAATCTAAGTAGGTCTTGCTAATTTAGTGACTCACTTTTTCATACCGTTCTATATATATATATATATATATATATATATTTGTAACATAGAGGAAAATAATAATTACAGTGAACTTGCAATGTTAACTCGAATTTATCTTTTTTATATTGTCAAATTAATGTTCAAATTTGAACGCTACAACTTTAATCTTAAATTATTCAACCACATGTTCTCGAATTTCAATCACACTACTACATATTAAAATCAATCACGTCACGTTTGATATAACCCATAACTTGAAACTGAAATTAGAGGAAAATTAGTTCAACTTCCCATTTCCCCTAAAACACAATATTAGAATAATTTGACAAATTTGTCATTATCCTTTAAATCATATACTTTTGAAAGTGAAATCCAAATCATTAATGGACATTATCTCATATGAGATAATCTCTTTCTTGTGCGTTCGAGAATTCAAATCATTCAAATCCCAACCACGCTTGCATAGGTGGAACAAATTTTTAAGGATATAGTGAGAAATTATTATATAGTCTTGGAATTATTGGTATTGACCAATTGCATATTGATCCAAATGCAAGTAAAAATTTGAATAAATTTTGCGATTCAGAAAGTTTTAGATAATCCGAACCGTTGGTCCTAACCAATCACTATTAAAACCGAAAGTAAAAAGTCAAAAAAATAAAAGCTTATAGTAATACCTCCTCTACTTGTGTGTCAGTAAGTGATCAGGACTAATGATTTAGTAATAATTTCTTGAAATATTAAAAAAATGGGTGAGAAGAAGACAAAAGGATGAAAGTTATGATTTAGAAGTCAAAGCAAGAAAATGGAAGTTGAAATATTTGCACCATATATGGAAAAAAAAAATAAAAAAAATAAATAAATAAATAAAGAGATAGTAACTTACCTTGTCTGAATTTTCCACAAGTGCACAAGCTTTTGATTAGGACCTTGAAATCACACCCTCCTGCCATACGTACACGTCACCGGTCACAAACTCCACATGACATATAGTAAGTAATACAATACAATCATGACCACAACAACCAGTGTTGCCGTCCCACTTCACCGCCCCATCACCACCGCCTTCCGCCGCCACTCTCCACCCACCCCCTCTCTCTACCTTTATCTCTCTCTACGATTCTCCTCAAATCATGCCCTAACATCTCCCTCTCCCTCTGAAATTGTGTTTTTCTAGAAGGAAATTAAACAAGATTTGTCTTGATACACAAAACGGTTATCAACTGATAAAGGTTGAATCTGATGTGTGTGTCACTGTGTGTGTATATAGAGAGAGAGAGAGAGAGAGAGAGAGGGAGGTTAGGTAAGACAGAGGCCATTGTGGGTTTGACAGTTGGGAGTTTTCTAGTTACACATCTTCCAATTGAATAGGCCATCATAAATCTAGGCCTTTCATTTGAATCTCGTCATTGAAGAGAGAAAAATAATTCAGTGAAATCACAATCTAATGCATTGTCCAGTCACTAAATTAGATTTTACATCAAATTAGCTTACTTGCCAATATTTAGTGACTTTCATTGATTTTTTTTTTTTTTTTTTTTAAATTTATTATTTTTTTTTTTTTTTGTTAAATTTATTATTATTATTATAAATTAAAAAAAAAAAAAAAAAAAAAAAAACTTTCTAGGCTATATAAAGATTGTCAAAAAATGGACGTTTAATATCTTTGTTTTTGGCAAGTATTAAGTAATAAGATAATGACATAATTTGGTAGAGTAAAGAGTTAGCGGTGTGTTTTCAACTTTTCGTATTGAAATTCTCGAACTCTCTTTCCTTAATTTGTCAGAATAAATAAATAATATTGTTAAAGAATACATCTAGTTTCGACATCGTTGTCCCATTACATGCATTAAATCTCACAAAATTGGGATTATAACTAACATAATCCCTAACGTAATGGATCGATAAAATCAATGT
>JAOTQH010000040.1:5577522-5592886 GCA_025631255.1 Cornus kousa
GCAATACCCAAAACAAAAAATTGGTTGGGGAAGAGGGGGAGTGGGCGATAAAGATTCCGAAATAAATTCCCTTCTAGCCAACTAGTAAATGTTAAAATCCTTCATAGCTCAATCTAAGGATCTACAACGAGTCCAACCCTTTAAAAGCGATACATGAAGTCTCCATACTGTCAACAACCATCTACTCTAAAAGCAGCTTAAGCTGTTAGAGGGGGTGTAACTTTAATATTCGAATCCTTCAACACGCTCCTCACATGTGGCCTTCTTTTTTGTCCAACACGTGTTTCAATTTTAATTTTCAGGGTGACGGTGAGGTTTCAACTCGAGACATTTGGCTCAGATACCATGTTAACAACCATCTACTCTAAAAGCTTAAGCTATTAGGGAGGGTGTAACTTTAATATTTAAATCCTTCAACATATACAGCAAAGGCTACAATTGCTATTCTCCATCCAATTCTCCATCCAACTACTAGCAAAACCAAAATCTCCTTCCACATGCACATGAGCTATCGCCTATAGCCAAACCTAGCTTTCTCCAAGAACCAAAGAAAGCTGATTTCCATTAATCATGATCCCATCCACCTTTAGAAAAACAAAGTTACTATTGATACATAATTTTCTGCAGATGCCACTGTTCCAAAATTGACCATGAGGTCCATGATGATAATCCATGGAGTAACCATCCCATCTTCAACTTTTAACTTCTTGTTGCAAAAGGGCAAAAACAGACGCTAAGCTCAGGGGGTGCGGTTGGAGTGTTTACTTCCAAGGATGATAAGTGGTTGGCCTGTCAACAACAGAATAGGCAACACCTATCCAGACCCCAAGTAGCACATAAGAAAATCTCACACTCAGAAGAAAACCTCATAGTGTTCATATGCTTGTTACTTCCATTAAATCCGAATCAACCTCTACTTAAATTTTCATATTAAAACATTAATGTGTGATGCAACGATCTCATAGGACACTGGTGTTTCAAGGAGGAACAAGTTCTCATTCAAGTTCTCAAGTGGGTTAATGTGCATTACAAAAATGCTGGTGCATTAGCGCGCAATGCACTTTATTTATCATATTTTCTCCTCATAAATGAATACAAGATGGGAGTTCTTTTAGGGGGTCCTGTTGGTTGGGAAAAAAATAATGTTGGAAAGTGAAAGCAATAGGAAGTGTAGTTAATGAAAGGAAAACAAGTTTTTTTGCATATATTAGTTTAGGATGAAAATTTACATGAAAGCTATAGGACAATACCATTTCATGATTTGAAAACCATGAAAGTTTACGAGAAAATATTTCCTATTAAAATTTTGGGAACAAATAAGTAGTTATGGGAACCTTGACAACAACAACAAACAAAACCTTTTCCTCAACTGCTTGGAGTCAGCTGCATGAATCTTAATTTTCCATTCCACTCTATCCAAGTCATACCTTTAGTCAAACCACATATTATCATATCCTCCCTTTACTAACTCTATCCACGTTAATTTTGGTCTTCCCTTCCCCTAGCATTACCCATAACGTGGACTATGTCACTCTTCCTAATTGGCGCACTTGATGGTCTTCTTTGCACATCTCGAAACTTCTCTCATTTTATCTCTAATCGGTGCTACTTCAACCATCTCCAATTGGTGCTACCATTAAATAAATTCATTTAAGTTTTTTTATACAATTTTATATATTTGCACAATAATTTTCAATTTTAAATTTATTTTTTCCAATCTATTTTTAATTTGTTTAAAAATTTTAAAAAATCACTTTTTTTTTTATTTATTCATGGACCAAAAATCACCTCCAAATGAAAATTCCAGTCAATAGAATCATGGAACTGTGTTAATGCCATTCTCTGTTACATTTTATTATTATTTATTTATTTATTTGGTGTTCAGATAGACAAGGAAATAGGCCCAAATAAATGCTAAGGTGCAAAACCCAAGAATGGTGCAACATAATAATGATGAGATGTGACCAAAGGCCTTGTGGCCTAGTGGTATCTCCTCCACCTTCCAAAGTGGATGGTGAGGGTTCGTGTCCCCAAAGGGGCGAATTGGGTTTGAAAATGGTGTGTGTGTGTGTGTGTGTGTGTTTCTTGCCAATGAAAAAATAATAATAATGATGATGAGATGTGGAGTGGTTGAAATCAAAGTCCAGCTATCATTCACATGTTAACCCTCTGCAGTAAATGAAATTTTCACCATATTTTTCGAATAACTCATAAGGAGTATTACCAATGGAGTCTAATAATAAACTGGAGATTTATGCACCATTTGGATTTCATTTTTACCAAATGTAAGCCTGTAATTTAACAGAGTATAGGACTAGTTAGATCAAGAATTCACATTACCCTGTGCTCACAAATACTTGCTCGTGTTTTTTGAAGTCCAAATCATACCACATCAGTGTTGTCATCCTGATGATCCGAGTTATTGACATAATCCATTTGAGTCCTGTCAATCATTGAATAAGAGGTAATGAGATGCGTACAATGCAATCTAAAAGGCAACTAGGCAAGAAGGCCAGGATGGACATTAATACTTGCCCTAACTAAAGATGAATTTTCCTTCAGATGTAATAAAGTTGGATCATGTCAATGAGTTATTTCATCAACCTACAAATTTGCTCTAAGGTAAAATGAATCGATCAAATAAAGGAAGTTAAGTTGCATCAATATGTGGGTGCTGTGTTATACAATGACACTGACACTTTCTTCCGTAGTGGCTTTTCTTACACCCTTTAACCATATGATTTTTATTGTTCCTTTTTCTAGCTTTTGTCTATAGAAACCGACTTCTCAACTCAAGAAACAAATAATTCCAACGACTCAAGATTAGCAACATGAATCATCAATTTATACAGAGTCAAATAATCTCAAACTCATGAGCAATCATTTCCATTGCCACCTCAACGGATCTTATTTTTATCCTTGGCAATTTTCAACTTGATGCAAATCACTCCCATGTTTAAGTACATTTATTGGGATTTTGATGCACACGATCTCAATATCATATCATATCCATCTAGAAGAAAAACAAAATTGTCTTCCCATCACCTTTCTTGTTTTTTGTTGGTGAACTTGGTGTAATCTATAATGTCTCCTAAATACATTCATAGTAAGTTATATCTTTGATCCATCATAACATCCTCATCTTGGTCAAGTGCTGCTTTTAAGTATCTAACATTTTTTTTTTTGAATGGTCTTCTAACACTATCTTTGAATTGACAAGGAGCCTATTATCATAATATGCACCAAAGAGGAAATCATGTTTGATAACAAGACAGCCTAATTTTATGAAAACAACATTCTTCGAGGAACTTGACTATAAGCCAAGACCACTTGTGATATGTTATTTTGGCAACCAGTTTTACAACATACTACTGTTTTGGTTTGAGAAGTGTGAAAGACTTGGTTTAGTTTTATGAGAACAATTTTCTGTTTTTTGAGAACTGAAAATCAGAGAATTGTTCAAAAATCTATGTGGTTGACAGTTTTTGAAAATTGTTTTAAGAGAACTCAGTTAGAAAAGGTTTATTTTCATAGAACTGTCTGTTTTTAAAAAAACTAGCTTTAGAAAACTGAACCAAGCAGGCTTAGTTTACTCCAAGGCATGAGAACATAGGAGTGGGCTTCAATTTTTCTTTTTAATTCTATTGCAATTTTGGAGCAGAAATATAGTACATTTGTAATCATTTGTCACCAAGATTGCAAATAGCCAATGTATTCATGGGCAATCATAGATGGTTAATATATCCTAAAATAGCACCTAACATAATGACATATGATCTTAAATGTCTTCCTATTTTCATCATCCTAATGGTATTCCTATTAATGCTTTGAATTGTTTAATGGATGATAGTGTATGGTGTATTTTGACTAACAAAATTGTTTAATAAGATCATAATACCTCAAAAGATACCTTATTGTGGGAAAAATAATAATTTGGTAACTATGTATTAACTTAAGGATAAGTTGGATAAATTATCACGGTATTAAATTGATGAGCTATACTCTAAAACTTGGGAGAGAATGACAGTGACTAAGACTTGAAATAACAATGTTGGGAAATCAAGTTGGATTTATATCAGACACACCAATAAGGGAATATATTTACTAAATAAGTAGATTCATAGAAAGATGAAGAGAAAAAAAGAGGTTATACGCAAGTTTTATACACTTGGAGAAGCCCATACACTAAAGAATATAATGGCTTTTAGAAAAGAAAGGAGTTACACAAAGATAATGGACCTGATAAAGGACATGTATGGTACAACTACGATTGTACTAAGAGTAGTTATAGGAAAAATAAGTGAATTTTCAGTTACTTTAGTGATAGCCACATAGATATAACATGCTGTCTTTTCCTTATAATGCTATGATTTAAGCAAAACAGGCTAACACTGTTGTTATTGCCTACTAAAGGAAAATGTCAGGAAGTGGTAGAGGTTGTCACACAGGAATTGGGACGTCTCATAATAGATCAACACGCAAACTTAGTGCGACGGAGATATTGGAGATGGTTAGGGCTTTTGAGTGACAACCATGAGGACCTTAGAACATAGTCCAGCATGTGGGAGCCAGGATGGATGCTCCAGCTCGCAAGGAATGAGCTAAAGTAAGAGACCCAGCACAACACGAGGGGATTAGAGTCGAGGTTCCAACACCACAGGAGGGACTTGGTGCAGAGGCCCCATTGCAGCGCAATGGAGCTAGAGTGGAGAAGCTCTAGTGCAACATGTATGTGCACCTGCAGTGGGGGAAGGAGCTAGGTCCATCTCAAAGTTGATTAGGGATGTTAAACTGCTTGGCGCGATATCGTTTAGTAGAATAGTGGGCCCTATGGATGACTGATGGATCTTGGACCTTGAAAAGGCTTTTGGAGTGATGACTTGCACAAAGGTCCAGATGCAAAGGCTAAAGACCTTTTTGTCTATATATACTTATCGTTGGAGGAATTCGGTTACTCCGGTGGAGGATAGTGCCAATATGACATAGCAGGCATTTACAAGGATGTTCTACAAGATGTATTTTCCCCCAGTGGTCAAAGAGCAAAAGCCAGATAAATTCCAGCGATAAAAGTAGGGATTGATGACAGTTGGACATTATGAGGTAAAGTTTTCTTAATTCTCCCATTTTGCTCCCTATCATTCCAGACGATGTGAGCCAAGGGCGGAAGTTTGAGCAAGGATTGACCTCCTTTGTACGAGATTAGTTGTTTCACACTGCCTCGCACTTACCCAGCGATTATGGAACGAGCTCTAGTAGTAGAGGACAGAGACCTACCGAGCAAGGATTGACCTCCTTTGTACGAGATTAGTTGTCTTACACTGCCTCTTCACTTACCCAGCGATTATGGAGCGGGCTCTAGTAGTAGAGGACAGCGACCTACCAAGTACAAGAGCAAAGGTTGCAAAAAGAAAAGGTAAGAGTCATTACTCAAACGTTTCAGATGAAATAGGGGTCCAATCCTAATTGAGTCACTTTCAATAGGGCCAGAGCAGTCACCAAAGCTAATAAGGCAAGGAACAACAGTGCTAGTAGGATCAGAAATGGAGGAAATAACTATCAGAGACCAGAGAAACGACAGAGATCAAGTGACCTTGAGCAAGCTGCAACCATTGTGCCGATCGATTGCCCAGCAAGTAAAGCCTTATTTATTTTTGGGGCACTGTAACAATTGCAGACGGGAGGACACATGACCAAATTTCTGTGATGCTGATGTGTCTCAACTTCGTTATTTGAGATGCATTCTTACTTGTTTTCAGGCGGTCTCCAGGCTAAAGGTCAATGTGGCTAAGAGTGTGCTTGTCCCAGTAGGGAATGTTCAGGATACCTCCTCCTTAGCTGCAGTTCTTGGATGCAAGGTGGGTTCCTTTCCTATTCCTTATTTAGGGTTGCCCTTAGGGGTCTCTTCAAGGATAGTGGGGAGTTGGGATTCAGTGATTGACAGGTATGCGAAGAGATTAGCAGGATGGAAAAAGCAATATTTTTTCAAAGGGGGTAAAGTTACTCTTATTAAGAGTACGTTATCGAGCCTTCCCACTTATTTTCCCACTTATTTTCTTTCTATGTTTCAAATCCCTTGTTCCGTTGTGGATAGGATTGAAAAAATTCAAAGGAATTTCCTATGGGGAGGAAGGGGAGATGAGTTCAAGTATCACCTTGTCAAATGGGAGCAAGTTTGCAAGCCTGTGAAATTGGGTGGACTTGGCATAAGACGAATAGTTCCTTTCAATCAATCCCTCCTAGGTAAATGGTTATGGAGATATGGAAGGGAAAGACACCGTCCTTGGCGCAGGTTATGTCTGTCTCATTTTGTAAGATCCTTTAGCCTGGAGACCGCCTGTAAGAGACACCGTCCTTGGCGCAGACACCGTCGTTTCGACGTAAGATCCTTGTTCTTATGTCTGTCTCATTTTGTTAATTATGTTTTCCCGTAGAAAACTATTTGGCGATCCATGGCTCCAACTAGGGTGGCTTTCTTTATTTGGACTGCTGTTTGGGGAAAGAATTTGACAATTGATATTTAAGTAAAAGGAGCAATTGTATTGTTAATCGGTGTTGTCTATGCAAGGAAGATGGGGAGTTTGTTGATCACCTCCTTATGCATTGCCTTGTGGCAAATGACTGTTGGAATCTTATTTTTGGGTTGTTTGGCATGTGTTAGGTAATGCCACGATCTACTAAGGAATTGATTCATGTATGGAGAGGATGTCGTGTAAGAAGGGATGCATGCGATTTCTGGAGAGTTATCCCACACTGTGTTTGGTGGTGAATTTGGAATGAGAGAAATAGTAGAATGTTTGAAGATAAAGAGTCGTCTACGGCAATGGTGAAACATCACAGTCTTCGTTCTCTTTTCAATTATGTGAAGAGGAGTTCTTGCTCTTCTTCTGATGATTCAATTATTTTTTTGGATTTTGGGGCCTTAGTCCCGATTCCATTTTTGTATGAGAGACGCGTTCCCCTTTTAAACGCCTTTTTTATATTATTTTTACTTATCAAAATATATATATATAAATATATATCTCCTTCCCAAGTTCTCATTTTTTCTCTATAATTCTTTCTATACAAAACACTATCGTTTCTCAGTTAATGAACGTTCTATTAATAAGAAATTGAATAAGAAACATTCGCTTAATTGAAGTCTAGTTGTGACATTATCTCCTTCCCAAGTTCTCATTCTTTTTCTGTAATTCATTCTACACAAAACACTATCGTTTCTCAGTTTATGAGTGTTCTATTTAATAACAAATTGAATAAGAAATATCCGCTTAATTGAAGTCTAGTCTAGTTGTAGTTTTATTGCAACCTAATTATTTCTGTTAGACAAAAAAAGGTGTTTAGTTAGAGAGAATCGTGTTATTGTGTTTGTTATCTGAACCACATTCCATTGATTGTTTCCCCACTTCAAAATTGAAATTTTCATTCTTCATTATTATTCTATTTATCCTTCAAGTTGTTGAGAGTTTCTAAAATTAAATTTGAAATTAAACACTTTATCTGCTCATCTACACATGAATATATATGATACCTTAATTATAAACATATTTATTGTGTGTGTGTGTGTGTGTGTGTGTGTGTGTGTATAATTACTGATATTACAATTTTATACATACATCAAGAATCTATATTAAACCTCTACCATTTTGCTTTAATTATGTTGAACTGGCAAAAACTTTTGGAACGATACCATGGTAAATGCCTTTTTATTATTATTTTTTATGATAATGTTTCAATTGATGAAACCAACATAAAGATATAGAAGTGCTAAATTAAATTTTCAAAGAGAACTCTAGGATCGAGTGCAAAAGTACAAAATCACATCTATAAATATCATTTTTCTTTTCTTTTTTTTCCATATTTTAACTTTTACTTTTGTATGTAGTACAAAATTATATCTTTACTTTCAATGGTTCATTTTAGCTAGCTTTTGATTTTACAAATGACAAGGAAAGCACAAACTGTGGGAAGAGCATAATCTTCAGAAGATGCTTCCTCTAAATCTTATTAAAATTTTGTTCCTTCCATTCTAATATTTTCATGGTTATTACTTAGATCTACTTGCTTATAATTACAATTACGTCATGCTAATAATAAGTATGTGAGTACATTACTAAGATTGTATTCTTGTACCTTAATAGTTCTGGCAGAGGGAGGCAGCAATGTTGAGGCTACAACTGCAGAATCTGCAAGAAGATCATCGGTAAAATATTTTTCATCCCAACATGAATTTGCTATTTTAACTAGTATTAAGCTAGTGATGTGATTAAAAATATCATGGATTTAGAATCATTCTGAATCATTTCATAAAACATTTCTCCCTTTTGACTAGGGAAGACAAACACTTGCTAACATGAAAACCCATGTCCAAGTTTCAGGCAATAGTTTAAAACCAAAAAAATGAATCCACCTTTGCTTAATTACGGGATATGCAGAAAAACATGTGTATAATGCATTTTTTGCTACATAGCCTTTTAATGTACTTTCGTTTTATGTATAATTTACTCATGTTGTATTGTTGGTCAAAGACGCATGTTTTTTTGCTCTATTATGGCTGATAATTTTTTAGTTTGAAGTCAATTCTCTAAGTCTAATATGCAATGCGGACAAAACAAAATATGACCAGGAAAGAAAAGTATATTTAAGTGCATTAAATGAACGTACGTTCAAGTACGTAGATAAGTAGACAGAGGACTTAAAATCCTGAAATTAGTAAAAGAAACTTCAAGCTTGCCTTTGTGAAATGCAACACCAAGAAAAGATGAAATCATTCCAAATTTAACTGAAAATTTCTATGTAATACAAAAAAATAAATAAGGTGGAACAATTATGCAACTACTCCATAACAATGGTCGACCCAATGGAAGATCAACCCATGCCTTTGTTAAGAAACAACTGCGCTAATGCCTTCATTCTTGCTCCCAAGTTGCACAAATAACATTGACATTGTCCTTCAAATTTTACTCTCAACAATATCAGTAAAACAACCAAGATACATGTCTCCTAAGAGTAACACAAATCTATAATGTACTATTAACTAGGTCTCAAACATTACTCATGAGGCATAAGCACACAATCTCCTACTTACCAACAGAGGAAAATTAAAATCGAGTGGCATTCCAGTAGGATCCACCTCCAACAGCAGGCATCTGAACTATGCAGGTAAAGAAACCAGATTGTACTATCATTAATCTAACCCCAAAATCTGTCAGAGCCAATAAGCTTCACTAACTCATTCATAGAAAGTTTGTCAAACCAATGTCTCCATTCCATGACTAAGTTTGAGGTGTGCAAGCCACCACGAAAAGAAGATCAGAAGAAGTTTGCTTGTCAAGAAAGTGACTACTGGCAGCTAATGTTACTTTTAACCTGCTCATGCATTCTGAAACCGAAAAAAGTGGTCCAATTCAAACTGGCAATCCAAAGAGGTGATTGAATCCAATAAATGCAACAAGCTAAAACATAAAAGAGAGCCTCTTTAAGATCAAATCCCTGTTTGACCTCAAGGAAGGAAGAACTATGTAAAGAAGATAGTCATCACCTCTGTGGCACCATCCATGGGGCTAATTTCAGCTGTGGAGATCTAAAGAGCCCAGCTCCTCAAGGCTCAACCTCAACAACATTGCCAATTCCTCAACAAAATGCTCTAACTTGAAAACAGTTGTATCACATGAGCCAACCCATACTACCCTACACAACTTGAGTATGCCATCTCATACTATCCATCGAACTGCACTCTCTTCTTCCAAAACAATTGCACATAACTTTCCCCCAAGCATCATCTCCAATACCATAATACCTGAAAGGGATGCAAGTGCCACAATCAGTAACATTATGCAATCTAACACCCATGTACAGTGGTACACCCAACCATCACCAAGCTGAGACCTGCCATAATGTTGGGGATTCCAAATAAACCCTTCATAAAGCAACATCAACTATTCAGTTCACCATGAGATACTAGGCTCCTGATAGAGTCCAGCATGTTGACAAATGCTTCCATATAGGTTCTCAATGGGATTCACCATGTCAACTCAAGACTATTATTCAGTTCTTTATCTAGTGGTGCACTTGCCTAACGATGAGTTTTATGTCATCATGTTAATTTCCTGGCATGCATTGTCAACCCGGAGAATCCAAACTCAGGACAGGAAGCCCAACACTTGACTCATCTGCAAATGCCGTGAATAGTGTGAAGCACCTTTACCACAGCATTGAGAATTGAGAACCATTGCATGCTTCCAGTACAACAACCAAGCCACCACGAATGTCAGCAACATTTAAACCTAATCTCATAACTCTATGACTCCATTCTTTTAATGTCAAGCCTCAAATGCAATTAAGCACTTGTACACCTTTACCATATCTCCAGACAACTAGTTGTCTTCCCTAAGAAGATATATAGGGGAGGTTGAGATATTTGTGTGGTGTCAACTAAATTAGGTTATTTCTCAATAGCTCAACCAATTTGCAACGTTCACCTTCAATTCTAACTCCAAAGCTTATTTGATGGATTGAGTGGTTGCAACTTGCAAGGTTGCTGCTTCGTACCATGCTTTGCATCATTGAACTTTTAAGGTGATACCTCCTTTTATTTGAGACCCAACTTTTGTAATAATTGAGTATCCCAAGTATCACCGATGTCAAGTACTATTTGGGATGCATGCTACACGATGTGTAAGTTCAAGCAATCAATCAAACCAATCTTAAACCGAGCGGGAGTTTGGAAGGCATCTTCAACATCTAAACATAAAGTCGGTCAAATTTTTGCATATACTCCATCACCAGATGTTCCATTTCATACCAACAAGTAGCCTGCATAATATATCAAGAAATTTACAACCATATACTTCTCCAGAGATCTAGTTTCATCTCTTATGATGTCTTATTGGTGGCTGTCCAATCTCCTTGAACACCAAAGCACCACATTTATTTTTTCCTTTTTTGCGTTAGGTGAACTACTCGCATTCACCCACACAATTTCATCCCATAACCCCTCACCTCCACTTTTGGGAGGAGAGGTCATACCATCTGAGCGAATGACCCAGTGGTAAGCATCACACTTATTTCATGCATACAAATTTTATCTTGGAAACCTCATTGTCCCATCATCTATCCTATCGCACCAACCAAAATATTCCTCAATGATACTAAGCCAACGGTAGGACACAGCAAGATTGTCCCTTCCTTTAAAATCTTAAAACTCTATCTGCTCTTTTTGCTAATATCTCCAGCCTGATAATATGGATTGGATCAGCCCTTCTCCAACAAGTTTCTAATCCAATCAAGTAAGGAATATTGTGGGACTATATAGTGGCATCCACACAATCAAATTAAATCATAAATATGAAACAGTGCAGGCAGAGACACAAGATTTTTATGTAAAAAATCCTAAGCAGGAAAAACCACGAAACCTAGTCTAGCCATGAACTTTCCACCATGAGAAAGAAAGAGTACAACCATGTTACCAGATCCCCACCCTAGAATCCCTAGTTATCTCTTGACACAGATACACCAAACTGTCCACTTGAATCTCCAGGTTCTCTGTTCCAATAGATTTGCTCCTCATGCAATTTGCTTCTCCATGGATTGTTCAATATTTGACAATCTATTTTTAAACCACTATAACTTCATATTTATGCTAATATAGGAGATCTAACAGACTTACCAAAAAGAAGCTTTTGCCAGGATCGATCGAGCCATCAATCGAGCCTCCGATCGAGGCTTACTGGATTTCAAAACAAAATTCTGGAGAAACTTCGATTGATCCACCCATCAGCTGAGGATTACTAAACAGCCCTCAATCGATTGACCTATCAAACAATATATTTTGCTTATCTAAAAAACTTACAAACTCTTCAAGAAACATCATTTTAAAAATTCTTGACTTTGAGAACCAAGTTTAGAAAACTATTTTGTGCCAAACCAAGATCAAATCTAGCCAACTCAGGTCTTCTATGGTCTCGTACCCTACATATGTGATTGAGCCTTGCGAATTCTATGCTATGTCCTTGAGCAAAACTTTATCTACAATTTCTTCAATGGTGGTAGACGACTGGCTCCAACACTTTGCCACACTACAACCCAAGTTTTGAGTAGGAAATAGCCAACACGAGTCATATAACCAATAGCTACCAAAACTAACATTTGTTGTAGCAAGCAGAATCTACTAGGTCTGCTTATTATTGGTTTTGTGGTTAAAAGGCTTGTGGGAATATTGTGCTATTTGCAGAATCTATAGAAAAAGGGCAAGGATGAGCGTTTTTCAGGATGCTGTGAAACGTACCCATGGACACTGACTTTATTATTTTTTGTAGAATTTTGATTGCTAAGGTTAAATACTTGATGGAGGGAAGGGTTGGGATTGCCAAAGTAATTTAAAAGGGTAGATGAAGGTGACTAACATGGTCTTATCTATCTCTGGTGGTATAAAAGGTATAGAAAAATAAAGAAAAGAAGAAGAAAAAGTATCTGGGAATCACTCATAGGATTCTGAAGCATCACAAACCAAGGTGATGGTTACAGATTTGATTCCTTTTCCATTCACATAGCTAACCAGAGATTCGTGAGAAAAACTACCTCCGCTTCGAAGAAAGCATTGCCTTGCTTGTTGGGTACTAAATTATGCTATTCAAAGCACATCTATCATAGCTATGCCCAGATGCACTAATAAAGAGAGTGGGCGGAAGAACCGAAAACTCTCCCCATTCCCAAAAGAGTTTCAGAAGTTTCTAAAAAATTTAAGCTGTTCTCTTTGAATTGAAAGCATTAATTGGCTATACAGAATCATAAGTATTTTTAGTTTTTCAAAGGCTTAAACACCATATTTAGGATCTTTACAGCTTTGACCAGTGAAACCAATGACCCTACTATAGCCCATATCTGAATTGCTTACACTCGACTCCAAACTCCAAAGAATAAGAAAATATAGATGAAATTAAATTAGAAGCAAACAAGCCAGAGAAACTTATGTTATGTTTGACTCATACTAAATCTTTATTTCAAGAGTACATTGAGTAAATTTCATAAGCTTCGCTTTTAGATTTGCATTTTCTTGAGCTTCCCATGGATAACATCAATATATTTGACAATGACAGGAGAATAATGGGAGAAGAGCTTTCTGGTTTGAATGTCAAAGATTTAAAGAATTTGGAGAACCAGCTGGAAATGAGCCTTCGGGGTGTCCGTACGAAAAAGGTTTGAAACTCACATCTTGTAGCAATTCATATCCTATTACCTCCTGTACTCCAGTCTCCAGCACATTGAGAACCCTTAACATATTTCTTTTTTAAACTCTGCAGGACCAAATTTTATTTGATGAAATACAAGAACTAAACCGAAAGGTCAACTTGAAACTATGGCCACTGACTCTCTCTCTCTCTCTCTCTCTTTCTCCTTGAGAAAATAATTTCAGTTCAACTGACTTAATTTTATTGGCTTTGTTGCAGGGAAACCTCATTCACCAAGAAAACATGGAACTGTATAAGAAGGTAAACCTAATTCGTCAAGAAAATTTGGAACTACATAAAAAGGTAAAGGTGTAAGACAATTAACAATTACTTTAATTACACTACAAAAACAAACAGCTCTTGCAATCATTAAACCTATGCCAAAATGTACTTCGTTGGCACCCTCACAAAAACATACATTTTGCTTCCAGGTTTATGGAACGAGGGATGCAAATGGAGCAAACAAAAAATCCCTTATTTCAAACAGTTTGAGCATCAGAGAGGACTTGCATGCACCAGTCCATCTCCAACTTTGCCAGCCACATGAACAAAACTATGAAACACCAGCAAAAACTACAAAATTGGGGTAGTTGTTCATCCAGCCATTTATATATTTCAATTAAAAGTACCAAATACTTGGCCAGAATATTGATCCACTACTTGTTCCTGTAAAAATGTATCAGATTATAACTGCATTAAAGAAGGATCGATGGTGAACGGATGTGAAGGAAAGGACCCATCATTACAACGATGTACTTCTATTAGTAAGAAGTGGTTTATGAACATGGACCATACTGCGCAAAGAATAGCATGTGTGAGGTGATCAAAGAAGTCGGCAATCCATGTAAAGTTTAGAATAAAAATTATGAAGGAAAAAATTAAAAGCATATTAGGAGTCAGTGACCTTTTGCTATTTCAAAATGCTTCATCATACTTGACTTGAGTAGACTTCTCTAGAGTAAAGAGAGTAAAACATAATGCAAGCATGCAAAATCTTTATCCAATGCAGTGCCAGAGTATGACTGGAAAAAATAAAACCACCGAACAAACTTTCCACAGGCCACCACAAACATCAATGATACCCAACCACTTCAAAATTTACTAATTTTCATCATATCCAACAAAAAAAAAAAAATTAATGATGCATTAGATCATTACAAGTGAAAAACATATCACTTGCATGAGATTATATATATATTGCCTCACAGAAATTCAGTGTCATCCAAGGAATTTTAGACACGCTAAAACCCTAAAATTGCTATGGGTCTCAGTCAATCAAGTTTTTGCATATCCCTGATCTGTGGATGTAGAAATTCTCCAACAAAAGGCACATTGGTAATCTTCAAATAGTGCACTTAAACAACAAATTTTTCATTATATGAATCAACAGCCATGGCTATAAGTTATAAAAATACATGCAAACTAAACTCAGGCAAACCACTGAATTATCTACCATCTGATTTTACCACAATTCTTAAACAATACAAACTTGTTTCAAGGTAAAAATTAAACAATACAAACATTATTTTGCACGAAGTGGCTATTCTCATACTCAAACTCACATTCGCCCGCATGTAAATTTTAGAATAAGCTAATCAAAGTTCAAAGTAACATCAGAGATCAGGGCTTATTTTGAGTAGGAAATATGCTACAAGTCATAACCAACGGGCCAGTGGCCTAGCAATATCAAGCACACACTTCCCAAAGGGAGTTCAGGGGTTCAAGTCTCAGTGGAGGCATGTGTGTGTAAGTACCAATTAGGGAAAAAAAAAAATCGAGAAATCAAGCTTCAATTCTAGAGTTGAGCTTCAAGCCATAATCATCAACATTATTACAATGAATTTTGAGAACAGTTCCCAAAACAGCAGGAGGAAACAGTATGCGTAGAAAAAGTCAGGAATCTTACGAAAACGAAAAGCCTTTTTGATTAAGAAGGAACCAAACCCCTGACCCTGTTCCTCCATGTCAGATGCAATGCCAGCACTATATGCAGTACTAAATGGCTTTGGCTTACGAATATAAAAAGTTCAATAAGAATTCAGGTAAATTTCCAAGAAAGAAAATCACCCATTGGGAAACAATTTTTTTTTCATTTTTATAGCCATGTTACGTCAAACATTGTTGGAAAAAAAAAAAGCCAA
>JAOTQH010000040.1:5628337-5639556 GCA_025631255.1 Cornus kousa
GCCATTTGTTGTTCGATGCTTTGACTTTTTTTCCCTCCTTCTTCTTCTTCTTCTTTAGTTGCCTTTTGTTGGAATGTTCACTTAGAAGTTAGAATTTTAATCCAAATGGCCTGAAATAAAGCAGGTTTAAAAGGAATTGGAGTTTGGCTAAAGATTTTGATGTCTCCACCACTACTTGGTGTTGGGGAGGAGGGACATAGCAATGTGACTTTACTGGCTTCTTCGGCTTCCACAAGCAGTATGTGCCAGAACGGTTCACTATTAAAGGAGCATAACTACATGGGGTTATCTAATTGTCCTTCTGCAGACAATTATATGATATCCACCGCATCGAAAGACAATAAGAGCTGTCTAAATTTGAAGGCTACAGAGCTGAGGCTTGGACTTCCTGGATCCCAGTCTCCCGAAAGAGACCCAGAGATATGCCGGTTAAGCTCTGCAAAACTTGATGAGAAGCCTCTCTTCCCTTTGAATCCTTCAAAAGATAATAACAACTCGTTGTCACAGAAGATGGTCATTTCAGGCAATAAAAGAGGGTTCTCTGATGCTATGGATGTATTCTCGGAGGTGAAAGACACTGTATTTACTAAAGAAAATTAAATATTTTCTACTAATGGATTTAACTTAGAAACAACCCAATCTGTGGTACAGGGAAAATTTCTTGCTAGTTCGGAGGCTAACATGATACCATCACCCAGGCCTTCTCCAAACATTGGATTGAACCCTGGTATTGTGAAAGATATTCCTGGGACTCAGCCAGCCAAAATGAAAGAGGCAGAGCCCCGGAATGTTGTTAAGGACAGGTCTCATTCTACCAACGAGAACTGCTCAAACCGTGTTGATGCCACGAATAACAATATCAGTGCACCTGCTACAAAGTAAGTGTACGTAGAAAACATGTAAAAGGGGGGTTCCATGTAGAAGATCAGGCTTAGCCTTGAGAATAGTCTCTGATATTCCATCTGATGCAGGGCACAGGTTGTGGGTTGGCCACCTATAAGATCCTTTAGGAAGAATACATTGGCTACTACTTTGAAGAATAATGACGAAGTCGATGGAAAAGCCGGGCCTGGTGCTATGTTTGTTAAGGTCAGCATGGATGGCGCGCCTTATCTAAGGAAAGTGGACTTGAGAACATACTCCGCATACCGGGAGCTCTCTGCTGCCCTTGAGAAGATGTTCAGCTGTTTTACCATAGGTGAGCATTTAGAAATTTCAAATGGTACAATGATCTTAGTAGATAGTGTAATATCTCTGTAGTGTAAATTGAGTTTATCTTTTGTATTTTAAAATATTGGATGGGTCCAGTTACTGAGGCTTTGGTTTGATGTCAGGCCAGTATGGTTCTCATGGAGTTCCAGGCAGGGAGATGCTAAGCGAGAGCAAACTGAAGGATTTGCTGCATGGATCAGAATATGTCCTTACTTACGAGGACAAAGACGGTGATTGGATGCTTGTGGGTGATGTCCCTTGGGAGTAAGCTCTGATTTACTTAGTTGTTGTTTTTTCTTTTTCTTTTTCTTTTTTTTTTTTTTTTAAATCCTTGCTTCTCTTTTAATTGCATTACGTTACTTATATCATTAATCTGTTTATTATAATAGAAATATGAGAGTTCTGCTATTCTATTAATGTGGTAGTGCTCCTTTTGCCTGGCACCAAAAATTAATAGTAAAAATCACGTCATGAGGTTTTTCTGGCTGAAGTGAATGTTTCTGTGGGTCTGATGTTTAGAAACCTCTAGGGGGCGTCAGTGTAATTAAATACTTATATATATAATGTGGTGTTTAGGTAACACCATGGCAGTCCCATATATTAGTCCTACTAAAATCATGGTCCCAATGGCGGTTAAGGCACCGTAATAATAATTTTGATGAGTGAGGTTTATAAATTTTCAACTTTATTTTCCTTTTTTCTTTCTTTTATTTTTCTTTATTTTCCTTTTATACAATCTCAACTTCTAGGCCGACCAAAAAATATTTCTAATTCAAATGATTTCTGGCTAGATTGCGCTCGATCCTCTAGAACGATCATAGAGGGGTCGAAATCAAATACCTCAAGTCTCTATTACAGTAAGTACTAGATACTAATTATTATAAAGTATGTAAAATAAACTGTAAAGTATATGAACTACTATATTACTGGCACTAATTTTTTTGATGTTTAGATTACTAATTAGAAAAAATATATACTAATTAGCAAATCACTACATATATAGGCATGTATTCAGTTAGAAACTGTTAGTTACTAGTAATTAATTAGTATTTTAGTAATTAATAATTTTGTTATCAGATTATCAATATTTAATTATAATTTAGTTTACAGGATTGACTTAGAATATGTGAATTTGATTACTGATTTAGAATATGTTATGCATTTCTTTGAATATGCTATATCGAATAAATTTTATATATTTTCATATGCAAGTGCACTTGTGGCTATAAAAATAGTGGAGGTAAATATTAGTAACCTTTTATTATCGACAAGAAGTTAATTTTGAATTTATAAATCATTATCCATGTTGAAGGATTTAAATATTAAATTTACACCCTCTCTAATAGCTCAAGGTTTTAGGCTAGATGGTTGTTAACAGTCCATATTAAATCATCATTGTGAATTATACAAAGTTCATTTAAAAAAGTTTAACACACATATAGGTTGGACTTTCATATTAAAGCATGTGTATTGAACATCTTAAGGGAGTTGGGATGGGAAAACTTCATGCTCCAGTTGCCAGGGTCATCACCTAATGACCGTAACTCATGTTGGTAACACCATGACAGCTATCTTTACAGCAGCCATTACCATTACTAACATTGCTCTGGGCTATTCCCGGAACAGGAGACGTCGTAAATCAACAAAGACATCTTTATGATGATGTACTTGTTTTATAGAATAAATTACGGTTTTATCATTTAGATGTCAACTGTCAGCATAAACTAGCATCAAAGTTCTATTGTTGAAAGCATATTTACTGATGACTCTTACAACCATGTGCAAAAATGTCGTTGATGTTGGTTTGGATGTAAATTATATAGAATTTCCTGTAAGAATATTCACAAGACATGTATATACGTTCAAATTTTAAGTGCATGTGTTTATTTACTATTGGTATTGTCACTGAGAATTCAACAGTTTGGTATATGAGTTCAAAAAGTTGTATTTGATTTTTGATAAGGCGATGCTCCATTTAAATTTCTGAAGGGAGAAAGGCTGCTGGAATATTTCATGGGAATACTGTTTAGTTGCATACTTTTAAATATCCAGTTTTACAATCAGCAATCTTCCTCCGTGTTCCCTATCCAGTAGCAAAAACTCTATGTTACATGGACTTGGGTACGTGTGTCGGGTACAGGTATGTATCCTTGCGTGGGACGTCTCAAATCTCTAAATAGAAGGACACATGGACACTACTAAATATTCATTTTATTTAATTATTTTATTTTATTTTCTAGAGTGAAGTACTGTTTTTATCTAATATAATGTTTCAATATAGGCATTTAACTCATTTTAAAGTAATAATATAATATAATTGAACAATTGGATATGCTTTTAAAGTACATGTCCACCAAAAAGTGTCGGACACATACCCCACACCCATGTCCGAGCAATAAGTGTCCGACACGGGTACTTCATTACTTTTGAAGGGTCCATGTAACATAGGCAAGAAATACTACCATCCCTCAAAACATTGACATTTTTGGTTAGTTTTTCTGATTTGGATCTTCCAGTTTATGTCCATTTGGCATTGTTGCTTTTGGAATTGCACTTGTAAATCAGTACAATCTACTGAAATAGAAATGAATGTCACATTTTGACACACACTGGGTGATTGGGTGTTAGAGTGGAAAATCTAGACATGAAGACACGTCTATGTATGTGACTGGCTTTGAATTTACTGATACTGTAAATTTACACTTATCCATGTTTAAGTTTGCAAATGTGTGTGTATATGTAGCGCATTAGAAACACAAAAAAAAGCAATGATAGAAATTATATTAATATAATAAATTATTCATTTGTGAAAAGGCGTAATATTGGTGTGCTTTAGTTTCAAGCAAATAACCATGGACTTCTGTCACAGTGTCCAACATGGGTGTTGTATAATTGTGTTGACAACTGTCCCCAATTTTCTCACATGCCGTTCATTGCCTCATTAGTATAAAAAATTGTCCTGAATGTTGTGGGGAAACCAAAAATTATTGTTGTTCTTGAAGTATAATTTCATGAGTACTTTGTTTGTAGCTGTTCTGCACTTTCTCGATATGGTTGTAAAGGATTCCTATTTTGCTTTTGTGATGCCATTTTATAGAAATAGACTCAACATATTAGTTTCATTGCCCCATTTATGTTTAAATTCTTCAATGTCATTGCTCAAGTACTTCATGACCTCAATTGTTGGAGCGTCTTCACTTGTCACGAATAACATGCTATATTCTTTGCAAATGGGGCTTGACGATGAGGTTTAGTAAATTGCTGCAGGTGATAGTTTATCTCTGACGAGCTGCTATTTGCATCAAAATTCATAGAAATCCTACTAATTCAGCACATCATTGATTGTTGGGCAAAGGTTTTTTTTTAATTTTTTATTTTGGGCACGGTATGTATCCAAAACCTAAACAATTGTTTGGATCTCTGGCAGGATGTTTACTGATACATGCAGAAGGCTGAGGATCATGAAGAGTTCTGATGCAATTGGCCTAGGTGCGTTTAGTTGTCATTTAATATCTCTGACCCATGTGAACCTTGTTATGACTTCTTAGATAATAAAATAATATCTTGTTTTTATTGCACTCATGGCTTATATTGTGACAAAGCACAGCGTAGCAAAAAACAATCAGGAAATCTGCAATGAAAGCAGAAGCTTTTCACTATTGGCTTATATTGTGACAAACAACAGCATAGCACAAAACAATCCAGAAATGTGCAATGAAAACAGAAACAAAAATCACACCCCATACTGAACACATATTTAATGTGGTTTAGCTTATAACCTACGTCCATTAGTGAAGACAACAAAGATATTACACTATGCGAAGAAGAAAGGAGATGTACAAATTTTCTTAGACCCTAATCTTCAACACACTGTTTCTTTCTCTCACTCTCTTTTTGGGATTTTCACAATTCAGCCTGCATAATACAAACCCTAGCACCCCTTTTACATACCGACTTACAATAGAGACTAGAAACTGGGTCGAAAACAGCCCAAGAAAAAAAGAGAGAGAAGTTTTTCCTTGATGAATCAGTTTGAAACTGGGTCGCTACATGACCCGGGTCTTGAATTCGGGCCACAACTCAACAACTTACTTGCATGAGATGTGCATTTTTAGTGTGTACTGCCTTTAAGCTATCTTTCATTCTTTCCTAAATATTTATTATAGATCAATTATATTTAACATTTCATATTCTTGGTTTGTTAAAACTTACAAGTATATAAAATAAAATAGATGTTTGTCAATTCTTAACATAAGATGTAATTGATGGAACACAACTACGTTTTGCAACAGATTGCAGGATGCTTGTAAGTTCCCTTGAAACACACATGAAGAAGTTATGAGGAAATTGGGAAATTATAGGAAAAATTGCATATGTAGCTTTCAACATCCACATTTTGAATACTGCAGTGTGCAAATACAACACATATCACTTTCATTTTCACACCTAAGTTTCAATCTACTTTAAAATTGCATGTTTTGCTAGCCCAATTCAAGTGGCTCTTGTATTACTACTTCACTCCATTTACCATCTAAACAACTGAGAACTTGTTTGGACCAACCTTAGCGAATCCCTTCTTTCTCTTTCAAAATGGCCCTCACTACATGGAAAATTTTGTGTATATCAGTGGGAACATGTGGCAGTAAGTAGAGGCAACATAAATATATAATGTCATTTAAGTGAACGGAAGCAGCACAATAGATGCGATATAGGAAGCACATTGCATTTTCCAACTTTCTAGCAATAAGTACTGACTTCTGTATTTGTTCGTTTTTGAAAATGTTGTGGCTTTCTATGCTCTTAACTCTGATGTGAAAGATATGGTTTTCTCCTAGTTTTTTTGCAAAACACTTCTGGATTTTTGCCTCTGAAATCAATTTTTTTTTTGGTTAAAAAAAATCTCACCAATGCATAATTAATTTAAAGTTGAAAATAAAAAGCAAGATATACTTGAAGGAAAAATTTAAAAGGAGTGGAAATTTAAATTAGTTCTAGTTGTCAAAAACCTTTTATTTCATGTCTTTTGACTATAAGTGACCTTTAAATTTTAAACTTCATTTAGCCAAATCACTAATCTCATCAACATAGGTTATTTTATAGAGTAGTTAGTTACAAATTGGAGATTTTGATTTATTGAGATTTGCAAAATTGTGTATATTTCTTAATGCGGAGATTTATTGATTAAACAAATCTAGTGAGATATTTCATTAGTCTTTAAACCTTGAAAGGCAAGCATGCTTTGTCGTAGTGTTGAGAACCATGATCTAGTTCATGTGCAGGCTCCTATGGTGAATTGCAATTGCATAATAGCATACATCAAATGCTTATGTAATAGTTGTCCGAGTTTTGCTCTCTCTCTTCTTTTTAATTCTTTTTTTTTTTTTTTTATCTGCTATTTTTTGTTTGAGTTGAATTATAAGAATGCACTTCTCGGAAACTCGTGGTTTTGTATGCAGCTCCAAGGGCTGTGGAGAAATGCCGGAACAGGAACTAGCTAGTGTTTGCATATGATTGTTGCTATCCATCCAGCAGTATAGGAGGGAAGGGATTGGAGAAAGGGCCAAAAAACACAACCATGATTTCAGTTGGAGGTGAGTCATAATACGTTGGCAATGGACAGCAGATCATTAGTAGATGCTTTATGTTCTTTCTGTGTCCGGTAATTCTTGTTCTCTGAGCTTTGTTTCTTGTCTAATATAAAATCCTTAAGACCCTTTATCTGGGAGTACATCTGCAACTTAATCAATCCGTGTGTGTCAAGTTCCTGTTCCCATGCAGGATCATTATCATGTAAAGTGTATTGTTTGTTGAACATGTCCGGAATTGTTTGATAAGCCTAATTTACATATTTACTGCCTTCGAGTGTGTCCGCTCACAAGTGTGCAAAGCGAGTAATACACTTTTTCGGTGAATATTTAATCAACATTTTTCTCCATGGAATAGTTTTGACCGTTCTCGTTTCTTTCAGTCCCATTCGGCTATTCATTCTCTACACAAAATCGAAGTTGCAGGCTTGTTAATTATACCATCTGTGTGCGTACATGATCAAATCAAGGTAACTCGTCTTCTTTTTGCGTTAACCATTCTGTTAACCCCGAAAGATAAACATCATTGCGACTAAAAGGATCGTAAAAGAATACAACGAATCCTAAACTTAAGCTCTAAACAAGAGAATACGCTATGAGGAAGTCTTAATACGAAATAACCCTAGAGACACTTGAACTTGGAGTGTTCTGATATCAACTGTGATACCTCTCGATTCTAGAATTACGGGTGATCAAGACTCTTGGAAATATCCTAAACAACTCTCTGACGCACCCGGCACACTCCATGGTTGATGGGTGCCCCCAAACAAGCTTAGGTTTGGTACAACCTTCTTTTTCATGTCATGGAGGAGCGGGGATGAGAAAGGATGAAACTGCCTGATGAAGTGGCCGCAGCAGCGATGAGCTGCGGTGGCGGGAGGCATCATGACTCTCCTGCGGATTTTTCTCTTCTTCGGCTATGTCATGGGGAGGCAGGAACAGCCGTCAATCCCTAAAGTGATAATAACACTTGCTTTTCCAAATTACAAAAATAAAAGGAAAAAAAAAAAACAGAAATGAAATGAAGTAGAGAAGCTATGAAATGTACACAAAAGAACATGATAACTTTGAATTCACAAAATTGAAGAAAAATTGCAAGTCAATCTGAAATAGTATTAATAAAAAGTTAGTTTAATTTTCATGTTCCTAATTTAGTTTTAGTGTAGTTGCCTTACTTTGTTAGATGGGAGGATAATTCATGCTTATTGTCTGGCGGAGCTCCGTCGGACATGAGAATAGAAGTCATATAATGGTGTTCTAACGTCAAACCTATTAGTTTTTGAATTAGTTAGCATTTTTTAAAATATAAATAGGAAAATGTCATGCTTTAACGTCATTACATTTGCATGGGTGGTGAAAAGTGGGTTTAAACACTTCCATAGGGTCTTTTAAATCATGCATGAAGTGTGGCCAAGGGCCAAACCTAACCATAATCCTGAAACTCAAGCTTAGCATTATTCACTGATCTAGTTGGTAGAGCGTCCAGCCGAGCGGGTGTACTAGTATTCGAGTCCCCTCCCCCTAGTTTGCTTGTTGGATATGTTGGTTTTAAAAAAACTCGTGCGGCATGTGATGATTGTTTGATTGGCTGCATTATTGGTATGATTCAGAATCAGCCGCATTATTTGTGTGCCTCTTCTGAATCATTTATGTGGAAGTGCGAGCTGGTTTTGACCATTAAACCCTTCTAATTTCATAGACAAAATGGTGAAAAAAAATCCCTGAGGGAGATAAGTAGGATTATGAAACGTAGAGGCCTTACATGAGATATTGACAAATCTCAGGAAAGAAATTGGAATTTATCATTTTATTTTTTTATGTTATTGATTATCTTGATGATGAATTTCAGAGTGTCGGAGAGAATCATATTAGTTATTGTTGAGGGAGGCAGAGAGAAAATTAAATGAGAATTTGGTTTGAATCCTATTGGGTTTAACTCCTGTCGCAAATCTTTTAGTGTGTGTATATGTGTGTGTGTGTGTGTATATATATATATATATATATATATATTTTACATTGTATGAACACTTTCTAAGTTTAATTTTTTCATCGGTGAATAGGTAAGTATTATGCATAAAAATAAAAAGTTTGCTAGGATCCCAACAAGCCATAGGAATGAAGTAGTCTTTCCGAATTGGGTGAGATTTACGGTGTTTGATGGTTTCCTACTGGCTTGTTGATTGTTGAGGGTGAAGAAGGATCATTCTTCAAAGCTTACTCCTCCTACAATGGAGGACGAGGAAGAGAGAATATCACATGTAGGAAGAGAGTTAGAGAGAGTGACAGTCTTGAACTGAATCGAATGGAATTGAAGATTACCGTTGTAGTCGGCCTAGTCGTATCTTGAACTGAGTCGAATGAAATTGAAAATTATTGTTGTAGTCGATCTAGTGGTATCTTGACCTGAAGTAGAATTAATGTTTCTATTTTAGAGTGTGTTCAACACTATTTCAAAACTTGTTTGGTAACGTAAATTTGTTATGAGATTTTTAGAAACAAAAATATGAAAACATATTTGGTAAAAAAAAATTTAAGTTTGAAAATTTAAATGACTAGTTAAAAATATTATATTATAATTATTATTATTATTATTATTATTATTAAACAAAAACATCATTATGATATTTTTGATTTTAAACTCAATTTTAAAAGTGTTTCGTACTATTCATGATAACAACCATTACTGAACCAATTAGTTTGGTCCACATTATCTGGATATGCTGTGGTCCCATCTTCGGTCAATCCCTCACAAATTGACACTTCCAGTATTAGACAAAATCATGGATATATATATATATATATATATAATGCAAACCTGTGAACCATTTTGTTTGATTCTGAGCAAGATGCGTCCATCTAACCAAATCTTAAATGGGTCCCGCACCCTATTATTATTATTATTTATATTGTCCGATGATGAATTTATTTTTATTTAAAGAAAAAAAAAATGGAAGATGAACATATAAATAAATAAATAAATATATATATATATATATATATATATTTTACATGTCTTTCTCTCAAATTAGTGCAAAGTTACAAACTCATTAAGCCCTACTGATAAAAATTAAAAAGCTATGGAAGTTAGGAACTATGCCACTTGGAGTTGTCTTAATTACCTTTTGACTTGGATTTTCATTCATGCTCACTTGAAAATCGAATCAAACAAGCCTTGAAAACTTGCAGCAAAACATTTTTGGTTCGTTTGGCAGCATGCATATTCTATGTATATGTATAGATTTGAAAGTTACTGATCTTTGGTATGGAATTAAGGTCATTTGTCTGAAAATGCCTCTCATTTTGTCCAACATAATAAATAATAATAATAATGGCTTTGTCTCATGGTCAAATTGACATTTTCTCTGCATGCATTGTATCCGGAGGGATCAAACCCCATGACCTGCCACTAAATCTGCGCCCATTCTTTCAATTTCTAACTCAGAAAACACAATTTCTCATGTTGACGGCATCGATTTCGAGACAATATATATATATATATATATATATAAAACAGAAATATGTAAATTGTGATAGAGACAATTTTATATATATATATATATATATATGCTTGGAAAGAATAATAATAGCAGTGTTGTGAAAATGATTTCATGGGCTTGTGGCTCCATACCCCATAATACCTATATACAGCTAAAATTGATGAATTATGTATGATATGAGATGTCACGTATTTGTGACGACGACGTATTTGGCGTTTTTGGGTTTTTAATGCTAGGCACCACCAACCTACAGTATCTCACAAAATCTGAGTGACCACCTCCGTATCCAAATGATTGAATCTCAAGTCCTCAAAGCTAAAAGATAAATTACTCTTTGTTCCGATCCATCGAGTACTATGCATGCATGTGTCTGTCTATATATTATATATAATAGACACATTTTTATGCATGTGAAGCTTTTCCTAATTATATAAAGAAAAAAAAAATGGCGAAATTTGACCCAGTCGTGTTTTCGCAATGTTCACAAAAAATAAATAAATAAAATAAAATAAAATCTAAGTTTTTATGAAAATGATAATTGAAGTCTTGTTCAGGAAGAAGATGGATTTCATATATGAGATATATGTGCGCGCGCGCGGGGGGTCATGTGGACGTCAAAGTTTATTTCAACATCTGATTAAATTACTGTTTCATTATTGGATGTTTTTACCCCCTCCATGTGGCGCTTAGTAGGCTGTGTCTGTTTGCTACATATATATACTCCTTCTGGTCTGGTAGTGGTACTGCTTCACTTAACCAATTACCATGCACACACACACACACACATATATATCCTATCTTATAATTGACAAAGATTCTTGATTACTAGTTACCAATTCTTACATGTGCCCCATTAAAATCATTAATAACTTTAGCAACATCTCAACAACCAGAGAGAATGGAAAGCTTTCATTTTCTGGTTCAT
>JAOTQH010000040.1:5639656-5663666 GCA_025631255.1 Cornus kousa
AGAATGCCAAGTGGCTTTGTCTCCCAACTTCTTTGTTTTATTTTTGTTTTTTAAAATCAGTTTAGTTCTTGTTTTGTGTAGATTTTAATCCATATAGTTGCCACTTTTTCAACCTATTATTTAACTCAGTAGTGTTGGTGGAACCTAGCCATACCTCGTGGATTTTCATTCTTATTTTACTGCCTAGTATGATGATTATTGGATCTAGCTGGTGATTCCACAAACACTTGTTTTCCTTATGAGTGTTTCATGCTTCTGACATTTAATTATTGGTCATCTCTCTCTCTCTCTCTCTCACACATACACACATGCATCTTGTGAGCTTTATTTTTATTATTATTATTTTTTGGAGTTGAAAGCAGTTTCTTTTTCTTTTTCATTTTTCCTTTTTAGTTGCTTTGGAGGGTAGGGTGGTTCTTGGTTGGGATAGTGCTCTTCTAGCCTTTATGTTTCTGTCACATTTATATGTGCAAGTCATTGGACTTGAACGGTGAGTGAAATTCCAAAAACCAAAAACAAGATAAAATAAATTAGAATGAGAGAGGGAGAGAAATGGATAGATATCATATTCTTTATACTGAAGAGTGAAGACACTCATTTCAACAGGCTAGAATACTGTTCCAAAATTGGGTTGCTGGGCCGTAATGGGACAAGAAGCATTTACAATTTTGTAAACTATGGTTCACTGAATTGGCACTTCTCTTTTTGTATATCTAATAGCGTCAAGTTAATTTCCTCTCTTGAGAGGAAGCTCCTATATGGTCTCTTAAATATAATATTCTTACTTCTTTATTCCTTTGGGTAAATGGATGGGATTGTACTTCTATGGATCATCTTTTGGATTTTGTGAATGGCTTAAAGTTGAAGTGTCGGTGTAATTGTCTTTTGTTTCTTTGGGAGCGCTCCCCTTTTGGGTGCCTTTAATGAAATCTTATTTATCAAAAAAGAAGAAGTTAATTTCCCCCTCTTTTGTTGTTATCCATTGCTAATCAACAAATCGTTCTCTTTTGGGAGTCCGCACATCTTTTTGCATCTCATGAGCAAATAATACTAACATGTAAATGGAGAACAAGCTTTGGTGATCCTTCTTTCTTGAAGCTGTGCCGCCCTTTACTTCCTCAAAACCAACTGTTCTTTGTAAAAGTATTTATTATCCTTTTTGCCACTTGGAGTTATATTTAGAAAATTTATACTGCTTTTCACAGTTAAATCCCGCATTATGTGGAACTTAACGAGACGGGTTAACTGATTTGACAGAGGTGATGGTTTTTTTGGAGGGGGTTTTGATTAAATGGAGAGAGAAAGAAGTGGGTAATTACATGAAATCCTAAAAACTAATGATAGATAAGTAATGGATAAATTGAGGCAGTAGGAAGGTTTCTTATATTATTTAACTGCAACTTCTCCTTCACTTGTCAAAAAAAAAAAAGAACTTCTCCTTCACCAGAAAAAAGAAAAAGAAAAGATGAGGATTTCGGAAATGAATCCAAAAATAGGAACTTACTAGGAATAACACTAGGACTGAAAAGTCATGGTATAAGAATGGTATGTCATCCAATTCAAAAATCCAAAATAATTCTCAAGCATCATAGGTGAGGCTTGTCGAAATAAAGACGATATGTGTGGTTCTTAAAGGAGAAAAGTAGTGAAAGTTCCTTGGTTGTGTATGATGGCTATGAATGCATACACATGAAATAGATGTGTATGTGTATTTGTGCTCATGTTCTATCAAATTAATGTATACTTTGTGTGTATGGGTGGCTACTGTCAGCTTAAGTTGTGTAGGATTAATGTATACTCGGTATGTGTGTATTGTCAGGTAGAGTTGTATCTATGTATGTGTTCATATACAATATTCTAGCATGTCAGGAAATCAGGACGCACGCTTTCTTTTATGGCAAATGAATACCATTGTTGCCTTATGAATTAGTTTATTTACCTAGCTAGCCTTATAATTCTTGTGTATGATGGGATGCTTTTATATGACCGTTATACAATTATGCCCTCTGTGACTGAGTTTGCAATTATGATGTGTATGCCAGTTGAATCTCTTCCTTCCAGAATGTATAACACCTTGTTGGGTTGAAACTAACATTGTTGTTTTCCCTGCTCGCAGCCTTGCCAGGAAATGACTGGTCATTAGTAATTTAAATATTTTACATGCATTATGGTATCTTTATTTGATAAGTTACATGCATTTTGATATCTGATAATACATTTATGTCTTTACTTGTCGCTGATGACATGTCTTCTTATCTATGGAGACTAATTTATAAGCATATGGATAGTATTGCATTTTTCCTTCAGTTTTACCGTTTTTAAATTTTGGAGGGATCGCTGAAAGTTGGAAACTGGCTGTAGTACAAGCTCAACTGCTTGTTTCTGATATCATTGCAGCATGTCGAACAGCTCTTTTTGCGGAGTTAAATATGCTTGGCCTTGCTGATTGGTGGTTCAGATAATTGAGAGATGGGAATTAGCTGATGCCAACACCATAGGCCGGTTATAGGAGTAACTGATTGATGGTTAAATTGGTCATCTCATGTACTGGGGCAAATTTAATGTCCAGACAATGCAGTTCTTGCGTTGTAAAATGTTAAGAGAGACCGTTACATCATTGTTGTTTAGTATCTCAACTGTATGTGCATACAGCTGTAGTGTTAAAATGCTGGTTAAAAATGTATTATTGATGTTATGACAATTGATACACATTCAATATCTGCAATACAATTTTTTTACGGAGGGTTTTGCCCAATTTTTCATCCCCTGCTTCCTTTGTTGTGGGCCCTAATTTCTTTTTGCTGTTATATTGTATATATATTTTTCCAATGTGACACTTTGTTCTTTAGTTGGTTAATCTTCTAATTTATCTTTTCAGTCCATATATCTTGTTGGTTCTTCAGCTATTAAGTTATCAGCTTTGAGAAACAAATGCTTTTGGCCTTCCTTTTTTCTTTCTTCTCCCCCAAGCGGTTGATAAAACTAACCTCCACAGACAATTATCTACAAAATTAAATTTTATGTAATCCATCAGCATGGGCCTGGCACAGTTTCTCTCCAATGCAGAAAAGCTGAGTCGTACCAACTATTTTGTTAGCCATCCATCAAGAAGCTGACATATTCCAATGGGCCATATACAAGTTATTCGTGAATAGGTGCAATCCAAAGTCACTACTATCAGAGTGGTGCATTTGAGCAATTCTATAACAAAATTTCGAAATGGTCGAGTGCTTTGTTGATCCGCTTCCACTATATTCAGCTGCAGCAATCCTGCAAGTGCCCATGAATGGAGAGGGTCTACCTTGCTATTTCATATTGGATCTCATTAAAATGAATAATTGAATGAAGTTGTTACTTCTTTGTTTAAAAGAGGAATATCTGCATCTAGTGGCTGCTGTTGTTATATCATACAGACCTTAGCTTGTCTGTTTTACTTTTTTGCCTTCATATTTACTTTAAAGTGCTAATTTATTTTTATATTCTAGCAATTAAGATGATTAACATCCTGTGTGGATGAAAATTTTGTTGATTTAATTTTCTAGTGCAGTGTAGTTAAAACTGTAGGGTCATGGATAGCATACTGATGTAAATGCAAACATCACATGCATGATTATTAAAAGAAATGTGATAACTAGAGAAGCCAGTGAAAAGTGGAAATGAGACAATACTGTGGACTTGCACTTGAAAATCTGGTTTGAATCTTCGGCTAAAATAATTTTGTATAAGATGGTGTATGTGGTAATCTTATTTGATGCTTTGCAAATTGCAGATCTATTTCACAAAAGGACAATGTGAGTTGCTTGTGCTGGAGTAATGTTTCCTTTAGTTTTTTGATCGCATATTTGTACAAGATAACCAGTTAATGCATGCTAGTGATGAATGTATAGATATATCATGGATTTCCATTTGCTAGAGATTCTTTAGAATGAATATTTAAATGTTAGTGACATGGGATATTCCGGAGCTTGAGAAAAAGGTTATGTTGTGGTAACATTGAAGTCGGAAAGCTGGAAATTTTATTAATGTAGGCTCCAAGACAATTTGAGGGTGAACATTTCTGGAAATTGTTTACTCAGAAAGAGCTCATCTGCCAATGGTAGAACACTTGTCACTTATGAGTGGTTTTAATAGTAAAACAATGCCATATCTCCATTGGAATTTGGAATTTGAAAAGCTGTAGCGGAAGATGGGAAATGTTCTTTAAAATTTGAGGTTTTATTTCAATAAAATATACTTAAAAAAAATTATCATGTTAAATAATATATTTTAGAGAAAAGTAGACCATTGTTGCTACCAGTTCTATTATTAGCATGCATGTTAATTCAAGGTGCATCCTTATATTTTTCATACCATCAACAAAATTTTAGTAAGCCTATTGAGGAAAAAAATTGTTCTGCTGATTTTAATTTGATGATCTATCTGTAAGTTGTGCGGTATTCTGATTTGCTGCATCATATATTATGAACATCACATGTTTGTGAGAATCATATGTAATTCCGTATTACACCTAGAAGCTAAGAGTAGTAGTATATGAGGATATGGGGGTATTTTATTCCATAGTGGGTACAGAAAAATCAATTGTCTTTGTTTTCATTTCGGAGATTGTGATGGAAACAGCTTGGGATAGGTAATGAACCAGGGTGGAATCTTTTTGTGACTTGTGAGTCTTATGCATTTAGTGAATTGTGTTTCCCTTGGTGGTTTCTACTTAAAATGTCTTTTTGCTGGGTAGATCCTAAGTTGGGGCTTCTAAATGAGTTTGGCAAGTTTGTCTGTATTGGTCCTATGGTTTATTAATCCGTATCTATGCATTTACCTCCTTATTTTTTTATTTTTTATTTTTTTTATTTTTTATTTTTATCTAGATTCTGTGATTAGTAAATTTTGGAAGATTTGACTTCCAATTGGTGCGTTACATTTTTTTATAACATCGGAAAGATGCATTTTCTTCCTAGTGTTTATATTTGCAATGTGGTGACAAGTTATGTGAGTCATTGCTTGCTGCATGGTAAAGTCTTATTTTATTTTTACTGTTATTATTTTTGTTATTGTTATTAGGTATTACTGCTGTGATTCTTATTATTGTTATTATTATATCTGATGTCACTGCTGTGAATTAGATGGTTGTTCTTGTGTGTGGCTAGATAGATTTTTTTTTTTTTAAAAAAAATGTTAAATGATCACAAATGTGATGCTGGAAAGGCTTTTGGGGTAGGTTATGGATCGGGGAGGAATCTTTTAGAGACTCGTGTACTGAATTTTATGCATTTAGTGGCTCATGTTTCTGTTGGTGTTTTCTAAATAAAATGCTCTTTTATCTGAATAAATCCTTAGTTGGGGCTTGTTATTGTACATTGAATTTGGCAAATATGCTCTGTTGGTTCTATTGTTGGTCAATTGATATCATTGCCTCTTAACTAGATTCAATTATTAGGAAAATTAAAAGTTTGGACTTGCAATTGGGTTATGTACATCTTATTATCACCTTGGAAAGATGTATGTTTATTTCTGTAACGTGATAATAAGACGTGGAGTCATTGCTTGGTATAATGGTGAAAGTTTGAACTAACAAGCATGAGATTGCGGGTTTGAGTCTCAAGAACAGATACTTTATGTGAAGCTTCGGCATGTCACCAGTTCTTCCTCCCAACACCCTTTTTAGGCACTGGATAATGTCCTAGGTGACAAGGCACGTGGTGTTGCAATCTTGTTTGGTTGATAGAAGCTTATTTAATTTGTGCTTTTTGTGGTCAAGGGTAGTCAGTATCGATTTTGCTCTGTTAAATAGATATGCTTCATATTCAGTTAAGTTGGTTCCATTCTTTCTCGTATCATGCATGCATACAGGTGATTTCAAATGATAAAATGTACCTATGTACTTTGGCTGCTCTTCCGTAAAATCATAAGTACCTAAATAGTTTCATGGAGGGAGAAGAATATGCATAATTCTTTTTTCTTGAATAAAAATTCTCTAGCTGAACTCTTGATATCCTGTCCTACCAACTTAATATTTAGTGTACATGTGATCATGCATTGAGAGATCACAGTTTCTCCATCTCCAGGAGTGAAGTTTTGATGACGCATGATGGATGATTTCGGTATCAAGAGCCTGGAGTCTACTTACTCGCCCATGTATTATATAATTTTTAAAAAGTCATTTTTGAGGCCTTGACAAGTTTGAATGTATAGATGGTTTTCTTGTAAAAAGTGTGCTAATAGAAAATTGTTGATGAACTTCATATGAAATTACCACTTTACCTTATTGTGACATATGTTATCAAAAAAGTTAAATTAGATTGATGAAGATTGTTGCTAGAACTTTGCAATAGTTGAGGTCTCGTATCGTAGTGATTGTTAATGTTTGAGCATTGTGTAGGATAGTGTCATTACTTTGAAGGCATAAAAATCAAGACCTGTGTTTAGGAAATTAGCAGTAAGTCGGAAATGCTGTTTGGAATATATTGGAAAGTACATTGAAGGGAGATTGATGGTGCTGAGTCCTAATAAAATTGCAATCCTTCTTCCTTTGGTAGATTGAAGGGAGATTGATGCTGCTGCAGTTAAAAAGATGTTTCAGTTTCTCGACACCCTACTATTAGGGAAGATAGCTATATTGGTAGATGCCTAAGGGGCAGTGAATTCTGTGGTAACATAGCCTTGTGCTTGTCACAACAAACTGTTTAGTTGCTGTAATGGAAGTGCATAATTAAGCATGTTCCATTGCTATGGTGTGAGTTGTGGGCCACTAGCTGAGGTGGCAAGGCACATGAGCCATGTTTCTTACTAAAATGGTGGACGAGTAAGCCATAGGGGTTGCTACTCTTGTGTTTATGGTTATCTTACATGGACTTTGGGTGTATTTCTTGAATGTGAGTATGTTTAAGTGTTGGATATATATATCGAAGGACATGGGATCACTGCAAAATATACATATTATTATTATTATTATTATTTTCAAGAGTAAAATATTGTCCTTATGTGGTGTCCAAATAGACACTTGACTTGTTTTATATTAATATTGTGATGAAAGGAATGTGGTAAAGAGTGTTATGTAAAATATGATATACAAATGAGTCAAGACATGTATTTCATATTCATTTCCAACAATTGTGTCTCTGACATGAGTACTTCTTTCATTTTTAAGAGTCCACGTAATATAGGTTTATGATTTCTTTTAGAAAACATGAATGTGGAACAACTGTGTTTTTATATTGATATTAAATTTATATTGCTTATCTTTTCTTTACTCAAGTTATTCAAGTCTTGTCCGACCTTTTACTTTTTAATTTGTTTCAGCAAACTTAAATAATATTTTCAATCAATGGCTTCATTGGATCAGATTGTAGGATTGGGCTGGTTGATGATCAGAAGATTCTAAAAAATGGGTGGAAGAACACTAAATTATATGTATAGACAAAGAATAGATAGATAACAAGTCTAGAAAACACAACTTATAAAAAAAAAAAAAGGTCTAGAACACACACACACACAACAACAACAACAATGGTGAAAACTTTGGCTATTACGTGTGAGAATACGGACTTGAGTTTTGTGAGTCGTCACTATGTGCAATTAGTGGTCAAAGGCTAGGTCTGTATTGAATCTCGACTTTCCAGCACCCTTGATGGATGTGGACCACACTAGGTGATGACACTTTCTGTAGAGCATGTATGTATGCACAAGTTTACCCAAGTACATATGATGATGTCGCTCAGAATGTAGAACCTAACACTATACAACTGAACCTAACAGTAACAAGTTCTAATGTCGTGCATGGGGCAATTAAGGCCTAAATCCTTCTTTTTTCTTTTTTACTAATGTTTTTATTAAGTTTTCTAATAGGAAAATTAGTTTTTAAGGGAATCGAGATAACACAATCCACCATATACTAATTACCTATGACATCACAACCACTTCTAACCAAAGGCATAAAGTCATTCCACTTTAGAGATAGTTTTGAATACTATGACAAAACAAATGAATTATCGAATAAATTATGTACATAGGTATATATATATATGTATATATATATTGAAGAATCCTGAATGATCCCATGGAATCATCTGACTACAATTTTGTGGTGCGATCTTACTATGACACTGTGGTGCGATCTTAAATGTTAAAACCTTCCTAGGGTGGGCTCATGATCATGAACAATTCTATGACAATCTCACTAAGATCCTACCCATGTGATTTTTCCTACGATCTTGATTGATTTAATAATTTTGGATAGTGAGATGCAAGTTGCAATTTTGATGATTATGAGTTTTACTTGCAATTTTTAGGATACAATCCCAATAGATTTCAAAGTTTAAGATTAAGCAACAAACACATGCACAATACATTTGTGTATATATTGTTATGTAAAATTTCATTGAGCAATAGATTTGGATATTCATGGAATATGTACTGATATACTCAATTTTGTTCTCATTGACTACATCAGAAGTGCATATGTTAGGTCACAAGAGTTGTGCATCAAATGTGCAACATAAGTAGTGGGAATTTTAAGTAGTGGGAATCCTTTTTTCTCCAAGTGGGACATCATTAAATATATTGTTGATAATGGTTTTAATAATGATGAAAGAAATGGTGGCTACTTTCAGAAAGAAGAGTTTTTTTAAGGTAAGTTTGGGGAGAGGATACCTGCTGTGGGAAGAGACTAGAAGTGATAAAGGATTTGGATATGAACTGAAAATTTGCGATGAAATCATTCCTTTTGCTTATCGGCAATTGAGTTGCATCCTTCACTATATTTATAGTGGTGTTTTTTTCGCGGATGACTGTCATGGGCAAAGTTCTTGCCATTGATTATCTAGTTTATGGTGGGAGAGAGGTAAGGAGCCATTGTAGCAATTGTTTTTTTGGCAATGGAAGAATAGCTGTTTACTCATCCACCTTTAAACTCTTTGCACTCTTTGTTTTCATCTCTACGTTCTTCGGTCGTGTAGTGCAATTGATGTCTTTGATTTTGATGTTGGTATTGTAATGCCTTTAATCCTTTGGGTTTCATCATCCCTCGGATTGTCCTTGCACTTATGTTTTGCTACTCATGGATGAACAAGAATACAATTGTTAAGAGTTCTTTAAATGAAAAAGAAATCCTTCCATGCAGTTATTATATTTATTGTGCGTTTTAATTCAAAATGCAACTATACAAGATATTGTCTCGAACTGATATCTTGGCGCAGAAGTCAACGCAATTGGAGAGCGGGAGTTACAGCATATTCTTTTTTTTGTCTATAACAGAGAAATAGAATGAGCAAAAAATACATGTAAGATATTTTGTGTAGGTATAGCAAAATTTTAATGAAGTACATGTACCAACATGCATTGTGGACCTGTTTTGGAATGCATCATGGCTATTTTGTGTACTGCTAAACTGTCTCAATCAATCTTTAATCTTTCTTATTAGAGTGCATTTCCTACCAGAAATAGCAAATGGTCCTTTTTTTTAATACATTCTTTTTAAGAATTTAGTGTCAATATTGGATTTGTGTGATAATTTGATCCTTGGTTGTGATGGGATTTGGAAAATAGTGATGTTTTTGGATACAAAAAGTGAGGATGTAGTGGCTGCTACAAAATTGAATTATTGTTGAAGGTGGTGATAGGATCATGGTGGTAGTCAGTGATCTGTTTGCCTAAAAGTGGGGGGTGTGGACTGCAGCAACACTGTAGTGGTGGGGTGCTGGTTTCTGCTTAGCATGTTCTCATAGGCAGTGGCACCGGGGTTTATTATTAAATACTGTTTGATTGTTCATGCCCAAGGATATGTTGGTTGAGGAATGCTGGTGGTTACAGGTAGCTAAAAATGGTGGTTACTTATTACTGAAAATGGTGGAAGTGGTAATGGCAATGGTGAAAACCACTGTAGAAGTTTATGTCAATGATATTATATATGATATTGATGGTTTCAATGAAAAGCTTGTTGGAGTTGGTGAGGATTGGTTGAAGGATATGGTGGTGGTTACATGTTGACAAAACTGGCGGCTTTGGCAGCAATGGTGGCATTATGCCACTGGTGGTTGTGTTGATGTGGCAACAGTGGTGGTGGTTGTGGAATATTGAAAATGGCATTACTAGTTATAGTGATGCAGGTGTTCTTACGATCGTGGTAATTGCTTGTTTGTAAGTCTTTTAAAGCTCATATACCCTTCTTTCAAAAGTCAAATCATTCTTGGTGATTTGGAGCTTTGTTACATGGACTCTTCAAATGTAGTTGTAGGATCAGTGTCAGGCAAACTATACTCAAAGTCTCTTACATGGGTATGAGGTTTTGTCCAACACAGTTGGTTTGACATGTACCTAAAAAGCATATCCAATGATTCAATTTTGTTATATTATTGCCTCAAAATGAGTTAAATACCTATATTAAACTCTATGTAACATAAAGAAGTTTTTAAATATTATAGAATATAAATATTTTGCAGTGTCCATGTGTCCTTGTGTTTGGGAATTTGATATGTCGGACGCCTGGAAACACACCTGTGCCCGATCAACGTATCCGAGTCCAGGTAACATAGATTTGGAAAACCTTTGAGGATGTACAGCCTCCCTCAACATCTCACTGACACAATGGAATGTTGGTGTCCTATGATGTTATGGTGGGGCCCTGTTTAATGTTTACACGATTGAAGCCTGCTTCTGCTCCTCCGTCTGCCATCTCATTATGATGCCATGGGACATCCTCCACCTTCCTCCCTGTTAGAGAGTTTGGGCCTTATTGTAATTCTGTTGAGTGGTTAAGGCATTCTTATAATCTTGCCATCTCTATATATTATAGTTGTTAAAGGCCCAAGGCACGCTAAGGTGCCAAGGTCTCCTGGAGCCCAAGACGTGGGCTTGACTGAAGCGAGGCACAAGTTGAAAAAAAGGAGAGAAGGAGAGAAAAAATTAGAAACAGAAATGCAGAACAGATTCTGTGTAAATTTTTTTGAAATATTGGAGGAATGGTATTATTACGGTAATATATTATTTAGTTCAACCAAAATTAGGCTACCTGATTTGTTGAAAGAATTGTATTCATTAAGGTAATATATTATTTAGTCCGGCCACAATTTGGCTAGTCGATTTGTTGAAGGAATGGTTTTCATTAAGGTAATATATTATTTTCGACCACAATTAGGCTAAGTCATTTGTTGAAGGAATGGTATTCATTAAGATAATATATTATTCAGTTCGATCACAATTAGACGAGCTGATTTGTTGAAGGAATTGCATCCATTAAAGTAATATATTATTTTTTCGTTCAACCACAATTAGGCGAGCTTAGATGTTTCTAGGAATTGTATTCATTAGGAAATAAATTATTTAGTTCGACCACAATTAGGCTAGCTGATTTGTTGAAGGAATTTTATCCTTTAAGCTAATATATTATTTTTTAGTTCAGCCACAATTAGGCTTGCTTATATGTTGAAGGAATTGTTTTCAGTAGGTAATATTTTTTTTAGTTCGACCACAAGTAGGCTAGCTTATTTGTCGAAGGAATTGTATTCATTAGGTAATATATTATTTAGTTCGACCCCTAGCTTATTTGTTGAAGGAATTGTATTTGTAATATCTTACTTGGTGATTCCTTATTTCCTTTCTTTGTTTTCACTTGTTTTTTTTTTGGTTGGAAAGTTGTCCATCTTTCTTTGAGTCCTGTCAGGTCTTTGGTTAAAGCTACAATTGCAGCTTACGTTCTTCTAGCCTGTGGTTCTTCTCTCCTCAATTCTTAGAAGTTTAAATGCTATTGCGATTCAGTCTTTTACCAACTTCTTCTATACACTTTTCTATCTCCTTGAAACCATTTTGACCATAAAGCTTTTATCGTGTGGTATCCTTGCGATCTTTGTATGATGAAGTCTTGCGTTGTCAGTGGAATCACCTATGTAGCTTTATCTTGATAAATGCTTTGAACTTAATAAGGTCTCTTATCTTTTAGAAGCATTTGTTTGTTAGCATAAATTCTAGGAGGGGCTCTCTCAAATATATAGTTTTGTGTGAGATATTAGTGTAATACTATTTTAAATCTTCTTCCAGTTCAGGCTAGTTGAGTTGTTTCTTTGGATGAAGTGTTCTGCCATAACTAAGGCTTCCAATGCTGAATCGTTAATGGTTACCTGGGATGGGATTTATTAAAAAGGAACTTGTTAAAAGTCGAGGTGAATTCTAGTAAAACTAAAAGTGGGAGGGTAAGATGCACAGGTGATTTTAAATCATTGTGACCTCATGCTTTAGGCTAATTGAGTTGTTTATTCCCTTGTTTTGATTCGTTTTTTGAGGTTGTCCTGCAGAACACCCTGTCTTCTGTTTCCATTGAGACCTGTATTATTGTATCTTTTAGCAAGTTTTAAATATGATAGTCTTAAAAGATTCTATTGAAAGAGAAAATAAATATCAAAGGAACTTCCAGTTGTCACAGGATGGATTTTATCGCTGCTCTAGGTTTTGTAGTTCTCAGAATAGTTAGAACTAAGTTAAGATTTTACGCATTTGGTGAAATGGGCAGCCTTGCTGCTGTTTATGTTGATTTTGATTTTTGGGTGTTTGATCGGAATCTATTTCTCTATATTTGTGTTGCCATTGAGCTCTTAGCTTCTGGTCTTCTTGTACTATTAGTTTATTATGCTCCCGGTTGAGTATATATTATTTAACAATTTAACTTTTCTTAACAGTCTTGCTGCCATAGCGAGGAAGAGGCCACTCTACTACAGTTCTATTCTCTCTGCATTGCTTGATTTTGATCCGAACTTTGAGATGACAAAGGGAAGTCATACTGCCAGTATTCAGTATTCTTTAAGAACTGCCTTTTTGGGATTCCTAAGATGTACCTATCCAGCTATTGTAGAGGTAACTTTTTATTGAACTCTATAAATTTGAAAAATCCATTGCACAAATTGTATTTTCGGCTTTTATATCTATTGGTTCTTGAATGACTTTTGGACTCCAAACTGGCTTGGACTGTTGTCAGTCTGATACTCACAAGTGCGTTTGTCATGCTTGTTAGAAATGAGTTTGTTTAATTTGAGAAATGTTGATTTGGCTTTTTTTTTGACATCACATGGCCATCTATTGCAAAATTACTTGTTCATTTGTTTCTGGGCCGCATAAGCTTTTTATTCAACTGGTGGATCTTGGTGTCTTTCAAATATTCCCTTTATTCTGTTCAGTCCTATAAATTAGTGATTCTGGTTTCCGGCGATTAGAATAAATCATACTAAAAATCTGATAAAAGTTACATTTGCAGTGATTTATATATTGTACTTTTCTCTTTATTTAGTTTTAGACTCAAATGTCAACTGCTCATTGAAATTCAATTTTGCAATCTAACCTTGTGTTGGTTGGATCTTCCTCCTCCCCCACCACCCCAAAAAAAGAAAAAAAATTGAATAATAATATAGTCGTTTGGTTACACTAAAAAGAAACAACAAAGGCAAAAGCCTGTGTATCATATGTTTACAATGTAATCATCACAGCTAAGTTGGATGGGTGGGGTCAATTTTAGTTGCAATATCACCAAAAAAAAAAAAAAAAAAAAATGAAGAAGAAGAAGAAGAAGAAAAGAAAAAGGAAGTACCAGGGACCAAAGACACATTTGTACACCTTTTTAAGGGTTTTTTTGTGGCGCGTGCTATGTAGAAGCTAGAAAGAACTTGTTAGGGCACTACATTCAAAACAAAGCCATGCAGTAGATTACTGCATCATCACCTTGTCTAAACTTGTGGCTGACAAGGTACTTTTTTGTTTTATCTTCAGTCAAGAGATAGATTGCTTAGGGCTCTGCGAGCGATGAATGCTGGGGATGCGGCAGACCAAGTTATCCGGCAAGTTGATAAAATGATGAAGAATAATGAGCGTGCTTCTCGTGATGCACGGTTAAGCAAGGTAATTTACTTTGGGTGGTGGAGTCCTCAAAGTTTCTCTTCTTTATTCTCTGGAATTGAGTCGCTAAATTAATCCTATGGGTGCTAATTCTATTTATTCAACTGTCACTGACTTGCTTATTCTGATCTGTATTACAGGAAGATGTGCCACCAAGCCTGTTGCCTATATCAGGGGATCTGATAAAAAAAAGATCTTTGCCTCTGGATAATGAAGAGCCAAGTTATAGTCACGATGTTGCTTCAAAAAGAATCCGTTATGGCCCTGAAAACAACTCTGTTTCACCAGTTCAAATAACTGATTCCGGACAGGATGTCCCTGTTAATGGAGTATCCCCCAATGTTCCTTTGTTAGATAGTGATTTAAGTCCTGTTGAACAAATGATTGCAATGATTGGTGCTCTAATTGCAGAAGGAGAAAGAGGTGCTGAATCACTTGAAATTCTGATATCTCAAATCCATCCTGATTTGTTGGCTGATATTGTCATAACCAATATGAAGCATTTGCCACAAAAAACCCCACCTTTGACAAGACTTGGTAGCCTTCCAGTAGCTCGAGAAGGTGGTTCATCAAGTGATCCAACCCAGGTTGTGACATCAATTGGTCCTACAAGTTCTGTGCAGTCTCCAGTTCTTACAGCACAAGTACCTTTAACTTCATCCAATAAAATCAGTGCATCATTGGTTGACACTTCTGCTTCTATAAATCTCCCTGCTGATTCAAAACGAGATCCACGAAGGGTAAACTTGATCAGTTTTTATTTACTTGTCTTTCTTGTGTCCCTTCGTTGTTACTTTGAAGTTATTTCAATACATTACTATATTATAAATTTAGGATGTTGATTTAAAGTGCTCTTCAGTTTCTTTTGGCAATTGATTTACTATTCGTTCAATGTAAACAACTAGTAACTTTTCCAGGATCCCCGACGCCTTGACCCACGTCGTGCTGCAGCACCTGTTGGAGTGCCACCGACATCTATCATGGAGGATATTAATGCTACACACTCTGGTGCTATGCTATCCGAGTTTGATGCTAATATTCTTTTGAATAAGCCACTTGCACAACCTGTAGTGACAAATGTTGAAAATACATCAGCGCCTTTGATACCCAAAATAGAAACTGACTTGAAGATTTTAGGTTGTTCAGTGGTTTCTGAAACTGATCAACCAGCCTCCAAAGATGAGGTTCTGGATGATGAAGCCGTGGAAACTGACCCTGTTCCAGAAGTCAATGCTGATTTAGACCTTGCACTTTCTCCTGTTTGCAAAGTTGATGAGGATTCCGTTGCACCATTGTCATCAGATTTTGCAATGACAGACCAGACTCATACATTGTCTCAGCTAGAAGCCGATCAGCTTTCTCCAGCCATTTCAAATACGTCTGTCTCTGAAGAAGCCTCTCCTGATTTACCCGTACTTCCGCTGTATGTTGAGCTGACAGAAGATCAGAAAAAAAATGTGAGAAAATTGGCACTTCAACGGATTATTGAGTCATACAGTCATTTACAATGGACAGAGTGTAGCCAGACACGAATGGAATTGCTTGCTCGATTGGTTGCTCAGGTGGGGTCGACTTGTCTCTTGATTGGTTCTCTCTTTGTTGAGTTTACTTTTGTTTTTATTTTTCATTTCTTTTGGGGATATTTACATTTGTTCTTAATTATGAACTATGAGATGTGGATCAATATAATTAAATGAAGTGTTGATTGACAGTGTACAAGTATGAGATTTAATGAACCATTATCATGAAGATTTTGAACATGCACCATTGATTTCTGTGAAAGAATCCATTTCTTTGCTTTTAATTTTGCTATCAGTGAGCAGTAGTAGATCTATGTTGTGCAATTATTAATTGAGTGACTGATAACATATCATTGTGGAAAGTTGTTTGTTGTCCTCATGGGATGTTTCTTGTTCCAGTACTTCATATTGGGGTTTCATTAATTTAATGAGATGTAAAAAGAAAAAATTGTATGGCAAACCAACCAATTCTTTTAGGTGCAAATGATAATCATGAGATAGATCTTCCAAAGAACAACAAGGTCTTTTTCAGGATTGAATGCTTTCAAATTTTAGGAATAGGTGAGCTACGCATCCATCAGTCGGGGTAACTAAAGCACTACATTATCTGTTCATATTTTGAAGATTAAAAGTTTTGACTTATGAGGATTCCTTTGGAATTAACTTTCAAATGAGAGCGTGAAATATTTAAAGGATTAACAAATGTTATAAATATCTTGAGGAAATACTACATTTATGATTTAGGTGATGTAGTTCGAGTGTGTATTATGTGTTCCACAAGTAGTTTAGATATGTTTCCATTGAGAGTTTAATTTTATATTATTACCAAAGTGAAACAAATGACAAAAGAGATGAAGAGAAGGAATTTCTTTAGCAATGTGTTTACTTGCTCTTTGTTGGGGTCTATTTTAGCACTGTGATTATTGTTGAACAGGAAAGCAAATCATCACATTCAACTGGTTTAGTTAGGCAGGATATAATTAGATGCTTAAAGAAAACTATAGGAACTTGTATGTGGGAATTTTAGGAGTCATATCTGTGTTGGACACCAACACTTCTCAGATACTTTCAGACACGTGTCTAACGCAAACATATCTGTAATTTAAAACACAAATCTTAAGACACATATACTTCTTTGATCTTTGATTATGCTAATATGTGACAAATGAATCTTAAATGTTAGATAAAACTTTCTTTTGACATGGAGAAGTATAATTGTAAGAAAAACCAAATAAAGTTCTATATAATTTATTTACAAAGTTTGACCCTATTTAATAAATGAAAGATATAAATGGTTTTATTTAAGGATGGGGCATGGGAGTGGGAGAGTAGTCATCAAATTATTTTTAGTTATAAATAAATATAAACATCAATGTACATGCACATACACACACTCAAATATATGTCATATACTTGTTATCTCTTTCTATATATGACAGGGATGATTATTATTATATGATTTAGGAGTTATAAATTTCACATTATTTTCATAAGAATATATTTTTAATATACAATATAATTTCTAATTTTTACTATTGTGACCTAGCCTTGACATTGTCCTACTTGAAATTTTCCGTGTCAATGTGCTTGTGTCAATATCCATGCTTCTTAGTTCGAGATGGAATTCTATGGTTATGATGCCTCTTTCTTAGCTCATTCGCCGCAAAGATTATGCAAAATGGTAACCTGGAGCTCATGTGCTCCCCCTTCTCTCTCTCTTTATAATTTATAATCTAGTTAAAGGGTGAGAGCCAGAACCTGCTAATATTCCAATGAACAAGAAATTATGATACTGTATATCATACATTATTAAAATTTACCATTAGAAGCACCAGAGGAGGTGGACAGTGGTTATTTTGCATTAGATTGGGAAAATAGTTGGTCCATCTAAAGCAAATTTAGACAAAATCCCATTGTATAGGTGCTTTCTCCCTCTCCATTCAATCTAGTAACAATTTATGAGCGATGGTCACTTGATATTTCCCTTGTTTTCCTTTCTGAGTGACTCTTGCATCATTTCCACTCTTTCCAGCTTCTCCATTTGATGCCTCTTTTAGCCACCCTCTTGCATGCATAGGCGAGTAAGAATAAAATTATTATCAATCAAAGGAACTGCATGTACTGAAAATCTCAATTATGAAATTTTGTGACTTTTGATTTTCTTTTCTGTTTTAATCTGTGACTGTTTAAAACCAACAGTGAAACAAGATTTGTGTGTATATATATAGATATGTCTATTATTGGGATATATTTTACTTTGTGGAATGGAGATGACAGTGATTTGACCAAAATATGTTATGATTAGATTGTTGATGGTCAACTCTCTTTACACCTATTGCAGTGGAGGATATTGGGTGTGAAAGAGAGGTCAGGACTTTTTTTTCCCTTCAAATAAGCTGTATAAGAGTTTTGAGATATTGGAAGGTTCGATAGTATTGAGTTCCTTAGTTCATGTATGTCTTTTACTGTTCTTTTTCTTTGAAATCTTTTACAAGCTCCATTTCAACATTGCTAAAGGGCATGGTAACCATTCTGCTTTGTTTGTGATAAGTTGGGACTGGGTACCTTTATCCTTGATTGTAAATAAGCTCTAGTATTTGCAATAACAGAAATGAGATTTGTGATAGCTTAGATGAATTGAAGCTTATAGAAAACTGGGCGGAAATCAGAGAAGCGAGAAGAGGAAGGGAATGTATATTATATTTGTCATCCCTTCCATAAGTTTCAATTCATCTAAGCTTAGATTTGTGATAGCTTAAATTTGCACTCTTCATTCCCTTCCACTAGCATGGCCTTCCAGGTTGAAATTCCTGTGTCCAACCCTGGTTGAGGGGAGATGTAGACACTGTTTGCATGGTTAGAATCATTGTTGAGATGATTCCGCTTGATCAACTGTTAATTTTAACTTAGTAATGAAGAGTCAATAACCTTGAATAAAAGGCTTTGTCTTGGTGTTATTGGAGTCTGATAATTCAATTGTTTCAGGAAAATCATTTAAATTCTTCTTTTCACATCCAGCTGTATCATCGGCAGCTGAGATTTTGTTATAAGGTGCCTTGTCCAATCTGATCTAGCAAAAATGTAAAATTAGGGTCTCACTACATCAGCCTGCTTGCTTGTTAAATGAATTCCACAGCAATCTCATTAGCATATGAAAGTTTGTTGACATTCTTGTTTATATCTTGATGAATAACTACTCAAAAGAAAGGAATTTTTTTTATCAATGGTAGATGATGGCATAAATTTCATATTTTATGATATATGTTTACTACTAATTCTGCACATTTAAACCTTGTGTTGGCAATGTTCTGGAACTATATTATCATGATGGAATGACAAGTTTTTGTAATCTAAATTACTAGTCTAAAATTTGGTTGGAGTTTTGTTGGTTCTGGACATATCCCGATCTGGTAATGGTAGAATCATGGTCTCTTACATCAGTCTATATGTTTATTAGATGAGTTTCAGATCAATCTGATAGAAAAGCTAATGTGTTGACTTTCATATGTATATATTGATGAATAATTGCCCACCAAATAAGTATAAAATTCAACAGTTGTAGATGAGAGGCTTGATGCCATACAAGCCATTACTTGGTGCATTGGTAAAATTTGAGTTTTCCAGCGTGAGAATGTAGGTTCGAGTATGAAAAAACCATTTTAGGTTAATAATGTAAAAAGTTAAGTTTCTACTCGATCCGTCCCTCCCCAGAGGCCAGAACCCTCTTAATGGGACTATTACTGATAATGGCCTCTTAGTATCACAGATTTCAAATCTTATAATATCTTGCACACGAAATCCTTGATCTGTTCTTGGTGTGGAGCAGTAGTAACTAGTATCATGATAGAATTTTTTAATGATCGAACCACAGAATTTATCAGAGTCTATTTTACTAAATTAAAATCTCTATGGAGTTTGGTTGCTTCTGGATACGTCTTGATTCGATTAAAAACTAGACGTTTGTGTACCTTGGTCCCATTTATATCAAGTCCATACTAAGTGGAATTATAGCACTTTTGAGCAGGATTTATATTCTTCAGCCTCTCTCTGTTTTGATAATGTTTTACCATCTCTCATTCATATTATAAAAACTGGCAATGCCCTTCAAGCAGGAGCCTCTCTGTGACCAGGAACCTGGATTTACTGTTCTAAGTTGGTAACAAATGTTACAATTTTTGTTTGAACCATACTCTACCCGCTTTCTCTGGGTATTCTCTCATAACAATGGGGGGGGGGGGGTTGGCTGGGTGGGAAGGAAAAAAAAAAAAGTCTATATGGTTTATGTTAGATGAATGTCCCATATTGTGTTACTGTGTTCACCGCTGCAGGTAACATGTTTGATGTATCTGCCCACTTTACACTATTTAGTTTCTAGTTTAAAAGATATTTATTGATTACTTCAAAAAGTGTTTTGTTTTTCTCTCTCAGTCTCGGTTATATCACTTGGGTATGCAATGTTGGTAAATGCCACCCTTTCCATATGTTACGTGGTTAAAAATTATACACTGAAGATTATCTTTTCACCTCCTGAATTCCATTTAGATTTTCAATACATTGGTCCTGGTGTTGTGACTATTTCATCCTGTCTGTTTGACAAACATGCTGACTGTCCAAGGATTTCAAACTTGCTGAAGTTTTTTCTGTTTTGCAATTTGTTTTACAATCCACGCGGACTTTCTAAGATTTAGAACTTTCTGAAGTGTATTTCTGTTCTACAAATAATACTTGGAACCTTAAAATCTCAGGAGTAACATCTTCGTGTTAATATTTTTGTTAAGATTGAGATCTTAGTTGAAGGCACTAGTTAGGTGAGTTGATTAATTTTATGATATTGACAAGTCACCTGGGTTGGGGTTCTCCCTTTGGTTGCTAATCCACGAACTATGTAAATTGTCATATCATTTAATGTTTAACTTTGCTAATGTACTGGCAACATATATGTGATTTTGGAGTAGGCCTTAAATTTTGCTTCAGTCTATGTGATTTTCAAGTTATTGCCTCTGGAGTATTTCATGAACACATCATCAAGCATGTGCTGTATATATATATATATTTCATAAATACATGTACTGTATATTTTATTAGCTTTTCAATAGTATTTGTAGCCCAAGATAGCATTGCATTGTTTAATACTGTCCGAAAAAAATGTCAATTGCATAACTCTATATATTTATCTTTTTCTTGCAGATTGATGCTGATGATGACTTGGTATTGATCATGCAAGAACATATAGTTTCCGATTACCAACACCAGAAGGTATATCTGCTTCTTGACGCTTGCGACAACTTTATACGACAATGTTTGCAGTTAGGGGCTATTGATTTTATACATGAGACACTTTGTTAACATCCTATAGTTTATTCTCGGGTAATTTGCATGTAGTTTGTAAACTGAATGTGAGTTATGTTAGTTTTCTGAATCTGAAATCAATATTTGCTTCTTTCTGCATCCTTTTTGTCTTGATGCTTTGGTTTTATCATTTATGTAGTATTGTAATGAATGAATTGACGAAGTGTATGATTTGGTCGTTATTATAGTGAGACTATTGCTTACAGTGTACAGCTTCTGGACTATTGTTAGAGGTACTTGTCCTGCATCGGATCCGGATGGGGAAGGTCATGGGCTTATATAGGTGTATACACAGCGCTACTCAACAACTTAAGCTTTTGGGTGAGAGGGCAAGTGCCCATCCCATTACACGTGGTATTAGAACCAGACCCGGTTGTTAATCTGGTGTCATGCCTAGTGCCTGCCCGGAAGGTGTCCGGGAGAGTAGGCAGGGTGGTCCAACCGCAATTAGGGCGTTGCGAGTTCAGGTGGAGGAGAATGTTAGAGGTTGTTGTCCCACATCGGATCTAGATGGGGAAGGTTATGAGCTTATACGGGTGGGTTTGTAGCACTACCTAGAAGCTTAAGTTTTTGGGTCAGAGGGCAAGAGACCGACCCATTACAACTATACAACTTGTGGGTGGGATGTGTATTTTGTCCTGAAAAACTATTTTCATAAATATACCAGTGTAAACACTAAAAGTAAATCATCATCATCCTTGCCTTAATCACAGACGAATGGGTTTATTCACATGAAAGTTGAAATGTCTCAAAAGAATGCCTTAACGCGTTTTAATCTTCTTCAGTTCTCTTTATTCTATATGACAATAATGCTTAGAATTTTTCCTTTTTGGTCTTCTAAGTTGAATGTAGCGAATTTTCATGAAGCTTGCAACAGATGCATTTTGTTTTTTCTTAATATGTGATTTCCATACTGAAAAGACAGTGGAGTTGGACGTTCAATGGGCTTAATCTTGCCGATAAACCTAAGGGAACAAATATGACTGGATGGTTAGGACTGTTATCGTTTCTGGTCATTTGTTTTAACTGTTAGCTAGTTGCTCAACAGTTCCAAAATGGGTTTTGGATTTGATAGACTATGCATTCCTATGGTTTATGAGGTAGGGGATTGATAGTTGTTGCAATCTGCTCTCATTGTTTCTAATGAACGGTCATACATAACTTAATTTTGTGTTTGTTGTCTGCTTCTCTACCCTAATAAGGCCTTATCTCTTACGTCAATAGTGTCTCTCGGATTCTTTTCTTGTTTGTTGTTTTGCCACTTAGTTCATAATTCAATAAATACTCAGTTTGAAGTTCTCCTTTGAAATTAAGTTTTGGGACGGATTAGGTTCTGGAGTTGTTTTAATTTTACAAGTTGAAGTTCTAAAAATATTTTAGGGGTCAACTTTACGTTTCCTTTATTAATTAATTGCTTTTTGAAAATGTTGCAATTTATTTTTTAAATTGGGTTTCCTCCTCTGTCAGGGGCACGAGCTTGTAATGCATGTTCTGTACCACCTGCACACTCTGATTATCTCAGATTCAGTTGATCACTCATCATCTGCTGCTGATGTATATGAAAAGTTTCTACTGGGAGTGGTAAGAACTCTTTTAGCTGGTAAATATTTATATTCATATTGGTATGAGACTGATATATATACAATCTTCTTTTGTAGGCAAAATCTTTGCTGCATAATTTACCAGCAACTGACAAAGCCTTTAGTCGTCTTCTTGGTGAAGTGCCTTTTTTGCCTGATTCTGCTCTGAAACTGCTGGATGATGTATGCTGTTCTGATATTCACTGTGCAAAAGATGTTCGGGATGGTGATCGTGTCACTCAGGGCCTTGGTGCCGTGTGGAGCTTGATCTTGGGGCGTCCTCTTAATCGGCAAGCCTGTTTGGATATTGCTTTAAAGGTAACGTGGTCATGAGAATTTGATGGCCTAGTTATTTCATATAAATATGCTCTGAATTCCCTTCTGTTCTAGATAGTTTTTTACTTGTCATGTTTCTCTTTTTTTATGCGTGGGCCATTTATATAGGCTTACGCTTACATGGACAGTATGTTATTCTGACTTACCAGAATGATGGTGTTAGTGTTACTGCCAATATGGTGCTTGTTCTGCTATCTAGTTAACAGGCATTTGGTCTATAAATAGGAATGCAAATTATTTAAGCCATTGATGAGCAGCTTGTCTTTGGCTCGATCACAAGCTTGCGCAAGCACATCAGTAACTAAAGGAGAGCTTCATAGGCTTCTGAGCATACGTCTTAGGGTTGGACCAGTATAGGAGTTTGAGGAACGAAAAGATTTCTTCTGAGTGCCTTCACACAAATTTTTTTTTAATTATTATTATTATAAAAAGGGGAATCCAGTTACATACTTTCGTGGATGCTATTAGAGAGAAGCATTGGCCATATCTGGAAACAGGAAATAAGATGTGGCTCTTAACCCAAAGAAATAGAGTGAAAATGAGGCCCATTTACAGAAACTGGTTGTAAGAGATGGGGAAAATGCGGTTGCAGTGAGATGAGAGTGAAACGGATGATCTTTCTATTCAATCTAGATTTCATATATATATATATATTTTTTTTTTTTTAGTTCTTCATTCATGTGTGTCTGTGTGTGTGTATTTTCTTATTTCCTTCAAGTCATTTTCAATTATAGCGATGATGTCCCAGAAATTTCATAAAATCCTGGATGATCTCACTAATATTTAGACCCATGGTTATTGTTCAAGCCAAGCCAAGTTTGGTTAAAATTTAAGCAGAGTAACATGCTTTTTCTTTCTTTTACTTATTTTTCTGTAGCTCAAGATGATTGTGAAGGGATCCCAAGTTTGGCAGTGGAGCTCAAACACTTGGTGTTTCTTTATGCTCTGCTAACTTCGTTTGTGCCCTTGTTGGAGTGATTGGAATGGCTCAGTTAAGCTTTTCACATCATTCCTTAAAACAGGAAAGCAAGAAAAAGTTGTGGATCCCAGTAAATGTTGTAGTGAGAATGAAATAATGTTAAAAAAGGGAAGAAGCTCTTTGATGCAATAGTGCACTAGCCTTATGAACATGTTTTGGTTATTCTACAGTTCCAGTGTTTTTGAACATGTTTCCACTCCCTATTTTTTTTTTTTTGATAAGTAATAATAAATTAAAAAAGCGTTCAAAAGGGGAACGCATCCCAAGTACATAATAGAAACCGGGAGCTAATGCCCCAAGGAATCCAAAAAAGAAACTAAATCATCAGAAGAGGAACAAGAACTTCTGTTCACATAACTGAAAAGAGAACGAATAAT